>APFE031257073.1:16569-86845 GCA_000404065.3 Pinus taeda
GATCAGTGCTTCATGGTGACTTCACTGCAGAGAGATCAGTAGCTTTGAGATTTTCAAGATGGATCAGATTGCAAGAAGATACGCTCCCCTGAGCCGAGATCACATCCCCGGTTTTCCAAATAAAATTCCGAAGGTAGATTGGTCAAGGAATTTGCCTACATTCAATGATGATGGTAAGAAGGATGCTGCTCTTCATGTAGTTAGATTTCATATGCATATTCGCAAGTTGAAGGTGGATTTCCCTGAAGATTGCTTGATGAAGATATTCTTGGCCACTCTGGAAAGTGCAGCTCAATCATGGTATGAAAGTTTGCCGCCTGCTTGTATTTACTGTTTAAAGGATTTTCATGCCTTGTTCATTGAAAGATATCAAGCATCTTATCCGTCATTAAATTTGGTTCATGATTGCTGCAAGCATGCTTATAGTTTTATTGAAAGCTTTTAGCAATATTATGAAGATGATAATTTTATGGACGTTGAGATCATGGAGGCTCTGTATGAGAATCCATTTCAGCAACATGAAGAGAACCTAGTGGATACCCATCAAGATGATCAGGAAATTTTGCAACAGAATCAAGATCAGCAGGCTGAAGACTTCCATATGGTTGAAAATGAGGAAAGAGCAAATGTTGTTACAGATCTGCCCACAAAAAGCAGCAGCTTGCAACCCATCAAAGAGAGCTCTGCTGCTGAGATCATAGATGGAGTTTTGGATTCAAATGTTCATGGAAAACAAGATGAGATCTTTGTTCAAGAAAGTGAAAAATCTTTTTTCAATCATAATTTGGATAATTTGATTGCCATGTCATATGAAGATGATGAACAATGTTTCCAAGTTTCAGAAGATCAGGACTGTCATTCAGATTTTTCATGTTTTGAAATGTTATTTCAAGAAGACAAGACTTGTTTGAGCAAAAGGAAACAGAAATTCTTATCTCCTTTGTCTGAAGAGGAGATATATCAACTCTTGAAAGGTCATGATACAACCCAAGCTACAACAGATTTGCAATGCACACATAGTCAGGAAAGTGTTGGGAAAACTTCTTCCTCTGTTGAAGAAGATGATTGTCTTGTAGATCAGCAAACAGGTAATGTTTTCCTTCACAAAGAGGATAATCCGGCTATCATATCTTTTGAAGATGACCTACCATATTGTCAAACTACAGAAGATCAAAGCATACAGGATTACCTTTCAGATTCTTCATATGTTTCATGTATTGAAATGTTTTTACAAGAAGAGAACAGCTCATCTACTTGTTCGGAGTTTTTTGAAGCCCATGAACATACTCTTTCTGAAGCACATGATGAAGGCATATCAGAATTTGAAACAAAAGACACCTTGTTCTTTCAGCAGGAGGTGGCGGTGGCAAATCTCCATGTTTTTCACGATCCTCTAGCAAGTTTGTTGCAACCAACAGTGAAAGTGTTTATTGCTGTGTTCAGTGAGGAGGGAGATCATGGTCAGCTATGTTTTTGGATGCCCAGTGATAGGTTTGTATTGTTGACGAGAAGATCTAATAAGGAAAATCAATCAAGAAGGCATCTGCTTGATTGGTTGCATTGGCATTTTGATATAGTTTGATGTATATTGTCTTGTAAGAAACACACAGGTGGTTGTCATCATGATTTCAAATCTTGATGGACTGCTGCCCTTCAAAAAGCTTTGTAAAGTCTTGTTTTATCAGTCATGAGTCATTTGTGTTTGGTCTGTTGAGTGACTTTTGTCAAGTTGTTTCAGTTTGTCATCGAGTCGGTTTGAGTCAAGTTTTAGTTAAGTTTCAGTCAGTTGTTAAAGTCAATAAAGCTGTCCCGGTTTGGGTCACATATGTAAATAATGACTCCATCGCCCAATGGTTGAAAGCACTAGTCTTCTCTCCCAGAGGTCTGAGGTTCTTGGCACCTCCAAGGAGCTACCATCCCCATTGGAGCCAATGTTAGTGTCAGTCTTTCCAGCCTTCCTCCAGTGATCAAATGTGCTCTTACAAAGTGATTTTGAAGTGTCAAGGTCAAATTTTGTAATTTCAGTGAGTCTTCAAGCAAAATTTGGTCACTATGCATTAGGTCTAGGGTTTGCTTTAACTCCTTCTAAATTTGCCCAAATGCCCATCTATGTCACTATTCAGTTGAGTCTATCATCATTCATAGGGGGCTCATTATCATGTCAGTGTCTAATGAGTCATTTTACATCTTGTTCATGCTTCAGTTGTGCCTTGGCAAGTTCATTTCCCTCTCCTAGGGTTTTGAAGGCAATTTCTCTTGGACGGTCAAATCAATGGCAAAACTTGTTTCCTGATGTTCATACACCTTCCCCTATCCTTAAAGTACCATATCATACACTTCCCAACACTCAGATCCCCCAAAATCCTCATTTTTGCACAAACCCTAGTTTCTTGCTACAACCTAGCAATTTTCTAGGTTGGGCCTGTGTTTTTCCCTTTTGGACCCCTTCCCCTCAATCAATCTCTAAGATTCCACTTTCCCCTGCTTCCTAACATCCCTCCCTACTCCAAAAAATTTCCTCAAGAATTTAGAAGCCCCTTATCCCCTTCATTTCGCTTCATTTCGACCAAAACCCTTGTTCCACACATCGGGATAAGTTTCACTAAAATGATGTTTCTGAGAAATAAAAGATGATTTTTTCAAAACTGAGAGAGGTTTTTTTCCAAAACTTGCCACGGAAGAAAAACCTCCTTCAATTTGTGGATAGGTGTCATGGTTTTAAAGAAATGTCAAAAATACCGGCGAGAACGAAAGTGCTCCAAGGACGGTTGGCCAAAGCACAAAAACGAAGGAAAACGCCCGATCCACTCCAAATTTTGGCCAAAGCCTCTTTGAATGAGCATGGTACTTGATTGGGGACTCCCAGCCCAAATTTCAAGAAATTTGGAGAAAATTTTGTCATTTGTGATTTTTTTATGCCAATTACAGGTTTTGGCTTCTCAACGGGTCTCACCCCCGGTGAGACCCTTTGTCCCGGCAACTCCATTTTACAAAAACTCAGCATTTCTGGATTTTTCATGAAAATTTACACTTTCTCATCCATTATTAAGAAATTTCATCAAGTTTTGGGCCCCAAGAAGGTCAAAATACATGAAAAATTTGACTTTCTGCCCCTTTTTTGAGTTGCATAAACCCGTCTTGGGAGAATTAAGTTCTGACAGGGCAAATGACCTCCAAATTCAAAACTTCCATTTGGGTTGGAAAGTAGACTCACAGAAATTTCCAACAAGCCCACTTTTGCTCAATTCTGACACCGGGAAGGCCTCCAAACAGAGCTACAAAAGTGTGTGACCCGTTGAGAAAAGGTGTGCGACCCGTTGAGGAAATTTTGCCAGATTTGACCAGTTCAGCCCAGAAAACGCAGTTTGGCTCCAGTTTTACTTTTTGGGGTGAAAGATGATTATCTTTGAATGTAATTACGGTGGCAACTCTAAGACACTTTTACTCCTTGTTTAACAACTTCTAGAAGATTCAATTCATGTAAAGGGTAAAAAAATTGATGTATGAACTGATTTCCAAGTTTATGAGGCAAGGGTTGTTTTGACTGCCTATTTTGTAGTGCTTAGTTTAGAAGTTGTTCAAACTGCTCCTAGGATAGTGAGCTCGACTCCTAGAGGCAGGGAAAGAGGTTAGATCATCTATATTATGTACTTTCATACTCATTTTCATGGTTGGACTCTTGAGAGAGGATTAGCTCATTGTATTATCTCTTGTATCTCTGCAATTTTTTGCAAGGAAGACCAGGGTTTTGCAGTCATCTTTGGGATTCTTGTGAACTCATGTGTTGATGGTGTGTTTCTTCATTCATTGTAAGCTTTGTTATGTGTTTCATTTTCCTTCTATACTTCTGCATATTAAACAAATGAAGTGATAAAGTAAGAATTCATGCTTGCCATGCTCTGCTTTTAAATTTGTTTAATTTTAATGTTTTCTACTGTCTAAAGAGAATTCAAATTCATTGTTTGCTCTCTTTAGCCTTCTCTCTATCATTCCTGATCATTCACTTCAGTCAAAGACACCAGCACGGCCTCCTACCTCGCCCCAAAGACTCCCCTGCAGAAACTGTGTCCTATCCCCGCAGCCAAATTTGCCCTCTCCTCAAATTGCCACCAAAAACCCAAAAACCCCAAAATCAGATTCTTTTATCAGTTTACTAGCCTAATATCAGTGTTACTTTGTTGGTCATCTCCCTAATTGAAAATTTTCCAAGAGAGACTGGAGAGAGCCTTCTCCTGCCCCGTAGGGCTAGCTACGAGGCTGAATGGTTTGATGTAGCTTTGAGATTTTCCTTTCTCAGCCTGAGGTGAAATTTCAAACGCTAACAGCGTATATACGTGGGTTCCCATAACTGAAGTAACGTATATATATTTGAGTATGAAAATGAAAAAGTGTTTGATTTGATGATATTGATTCACCCCCCACCCCCCAGTATTATTTCCAACAATTGGTATCAGAGCGAAGTCCTTTAAAAGAAGCTTGATCGCTTGAAGGAAGATCTATCATAATGAGAAACTACGAAAAAGAGGCATCCATCAAGGCACCAATATTTGATGGGAGCAACTTCGTCTATTAGAAGGTAAGAACCACAGCCTATCTTCAATCTCTTGGTACATAAATTTGGGATATCGTGGAAGGAGGATACACATTTCCATCAGCTACTCCTACAGATACGGCTGGTAAAAAGTAGTATGAAACAAATGCAAAGGTTGTCAATACTCTATTAGGGACTCTATCTCAATTAGAATTCATCAAGGTTATGCAGCTCAAAACTGCCAAAGAAATATGGGACAAGATCATTCTAAGCTATGAAGGAGATGATCAGGTAAAATGTGCAAAACTACAAGCTCTCAGAATTCAATATGAAACTCTCAAAATGCACAATGATGAAAGTGTATCTAATTATTTCCTGTGTATAGATGAGATTGTTAATCGCATGAAAAACTTGGGTGAAGAGATAAAAGAAGTTACTTTAGTTGAAAAGGTTCTAAGATCTTTGTCTTCTAAGTTTGAATCAAAAGTTTCGGCCATAGAAGAAAATCAGAATCTTCAGAGTATTACTATGTCACAGCTGCACAAAATCCTAACTGCTTTCGAAATGAGAAAAGGGGGGCCATCAGATAGGAGAGAAGACGCATTCAAAGCTTCAGGAAATGAAGAATATAATGAGTCAGGGCATACATTAAAGGAGAGGAAGAATCAAACATTATCAAGAACCTTCAACGGGATTCTGGAAGATTCAGAGGTAAGCTACTTTTCAAATGCTTTGCTTGTGGAAGAGTTGGTCACTATGCAGCCAAATGTCCTCATAAAGATAAGATTGATAAAGGTAAGGAACCAGTTAAATGGAACAGAAAACAGAATGTAAGTAGGAAGAGCTATTATACACATGAAGACAGTGATGGACTTTCAAATAGTGATGAAGATGAACATGGTAATGATTATAGACTTTTGATGGCTTTCGAAAATGATGATTTCTTGGATGCTATAGATGAAGATGATCTCTATGAAGAAATTTCTAAACTTAAAATATTGGTAGAAGAAAAAACTATGATCATAGATACTTTGACATTCCAACCTGCTGAAAGGGAAAAACACAATGAAAAGTTAGAATGTGAAATTGTGGGGCTTAGAAAAGATATTGAGAAAACAAAAGCTCTTAATCTTAGATTTGCTAAAGGATCTGAAACTTTAGATGAGATTATCAAAGTGCAGCTAATCGAGACAGGTCTTGGATATACTGAAGAAGCATCTCAAGCACAGAAGCCATCCACCTCCAAAAGTTATCTTGATGCAACAAGGAGAAGTGAATAGGTTGACAATCGTCAGCAAAGGCATAAAGCAGATCGCCAGGTAAATCAGGGTCAATCTACTTCGAGGATGAACAGAGATCACCAAGTAAATCAGGGTCAATCTACTTCAAGGATGAATAGAAGCTACAACCAACCGCAGGTAAATCATTCTCAATTTGCCTCAAGAATGAATGTCAATGGAAACTACAATCACCTGGACGATAGATTTGATAATCGCAGGAATTTCTTTAATGGCCAATGTTTTTCATGTCATAACTTTGGACACAAAGCTGCTTAATGTGTTGCCTACAAGACCATCATGACTCGAGAAGAACGAAATCAAAGGAGCGTGACTGGGATCATGAAGAGGACCTACAATAAATTTTCTACTCCTGAGAATGAAATAGAATGCTCTATTTGTAATAACTTCGGTCATGAAGATTCTGAATGCAGGAGTAAGTTTTGGCAAACATCGCAGACGGAGCAACCTTCATTGGGTCCCAAAACATGGAGAAATAAAGAACCACAACCAGAAATTTGTGGTATAGCCTTATATGCGGAAGGACAGGAAAATCAGTGATACGTCGACAGTCGATGTTCGAAACATATGACAAGTAATAAAGAAAAAACTTCAGTCATATAGTGCCTTAGACAAGGAAAGGAAAGTCTCATTTGGAAATGACACCCCTACACTCATAAAAGGTAAAGGTTCTGTTCTTTTGAAATAAAAGGTCAAAGCTGGAAATGTTATGCATGTTGATGGCTTAAAGCATAATCTATTGAGTGTTAGTCAAATATGTGATCAAGGAAATGAGGTAATATTTCGATCAAATGGATGTATTGTTCGTGAGCTTGATACAGGAGAAATAGTGATCAAAGGCATAAGAACTCCAAATAATTTATACATACTGAAGGGAGGACAGCAACAATGCTATCTAAGCAAAAATGATGAACATTGGCTATGGCACAGAAGATTGGGGCATATAAGCTTCCCTCAGATAAGGAAAGCATGCAAATATCAGGCGGTTTGTGATCTCCCTAACATCAGAATTCTAGATAATACGATATGCAAATCATGTCAGTTTGGTAAGCAAACCAGAACTCATTTCCCTGAGAAGGAAGGATCAACTACTAAGCCACTTGAACTTGTCCATACCGATTTATGTGGTCCATCAAGGTAAAAGTCACCTCGAGGAGAAAAACACTTTATATTGTTCATTAACGACTTTTCCAGAATGTGTTGGATAGGACTTCTGAAGCATAAAGACAAAGATTTCAAAAAATTCAAAGCATTTAAAGCCTTGGTTGAAAATGAATCAGATCGCATAATCAAATGCCTCAGATTTGATCGAGGAGGGAATTTACCTCAGATGAATTTTTTGACTTTTGTGAAGAATATGGAATAAGAAGGGAATTCTTTACTACAAGGACTCCTCAGCAAAATGGAGTAGTCGAAAGGATGAACATAATAGTTCAAAAAATGGCTCGTGCTATGCTTGATGAGTCTAGAACTCCTGCAACCTTATGGGGTGAAGTTGCATTTGCTGTCGTTACCATTCTCAACAAAACAAACATCCGGGTAAACAACACTCAAACTCCTCATGAACTTTGGTATGGTAAGACTCCTACGTAAAATAATTGAAAGCTTTTGGAAGCAAATGTTACATCAAAAGGACTGATGAAAATCTTGGCAAGTTTGAGCCTAGAGCAGATGAAGCCATTCTCCTTGGTTACTCTTCCCAAAGTAAAGGATATAAGTGTTGCAATAAAAGACTTGGAAAAATTGTTGAAAGTATTGATGTGGTGGTTGATGAAGAAGGCAACAATTCAAAACAGATAAAAACTGAAGATTTTGAAGATGAAGAGGACTATCCTTCAACATCAGATCAGACTAATGCTGAAGAAGAAACTTATGAGGCACCAGAAGAACAGATAAGAATAGAAGAAAAGACTCCATCCAGGTATGTTCAAAAGAACCATCCAGAGACTCAAATTTTGGGGCAGAAAGAGGCAGGTGTTCAAACAAGAAGAACTATAACAGAAGCTTCAAGCTATCTAGCATTGCTCTCCTCCGTTGAACCATGAAATGTAAGTGCAGCATGCAAAAATGAATGCTGGGTCAAGGCCATGAATGAAGAACTTGAGCAGATTGAAAAGAATAACACTTGGGAATTGGTTCCTAGACCTAATGATAAGAATGTCATAGGGACCAAATGGATATTCAAAAACAAGCTGAAACGAAAATGGAGATGTTATTAGAAACAAGGCCAGACTTGTTTGTAAAGGGTATGCTCAACAAGAAGGTATAGAATTTGAAGAAACCTTTGCACCGGTTGCTAGACTTGAAGCCATAAGAATGTTCCTTGCTCTTTCTAGCTTTTAGAAGTTCAAAGTATATCAAATGGATGTGAAATTTGCCTTTTTAAATGGAGACTTAGAAGAAGAAGTGTATATTGAGCAACCAGATGGATTCATCCTTGGAAATGATCCAAAACTTGTATGCAGACTTAAGAAGGCACTCTATGATCTTAAACAGGATCTTGGTATTATCGTCTGGGAAAATACCTCCATCAACAAGGTTTTTCAAAAGGATCAGCAGATAGCAATCTATATATAAAAATTTATAATGATAAATTGATAATACTTGTTGTGTATGTTGATGATATCATCTTTGGTAGCAATGAAGAAGCCATGAGTCAAAACTTTGCTTTGGTGATGCAGAAAGAATTTGAAATGTCCCTGCTTGGTGAACTGACATATTTTCTTGGTTTACAAGTCCAACAAAACAAAGACGGTATCTTTCTATCACAAACCAAGTACCTCAAGCAGATCTTGAAGAAATATGGCATGGAAGATTCGAAACAAGTATGTACCCATATGGTAACAGGATGCAGCCTCAGCGCAAATGATGATTCAGCAGTAGTACATCAACCGACCTATAGATCCATGATTGGTAGTCTGCTCTATCTAACATGTACCCGACTAGACATCATGCATGTAGTGGGAATAGTTGGAAGATTCCAGACAAATCCAAAGGAAGCACACCTTCAGGCAGTTAAAAGTATTTTCAAATATCTTCAAGGAACTCAAAACTATGGCTTATGGTATCCTAGAGATACAGAGCTCACACTTCATACATATACAGATGCAGATTGGGCAGGAAGCGCGGATGACAGAAAAAGCACTAGTGGTGGTGCATTCTTTATGGGTTCTAAATTAGTGTCTTGGTTCAACAAGAAACAAAGTTCAATTGCATTATCTACAGCTGAAGCAGAATATGTGGCTGCTGCATCTTGCTACACACAACTCCTTTGGATGATGCAAACTTTGCAAGACTTTCAAATCACTTGTACTCCACCTATCTCCATTTTATGTGATAATACAAGTGCAATCAGTATTTCAAAGAATCCAGTCATGCATTCAAAGACCAAGCACATACCTATCAAATATCATTTTCTCCGGGAACAAGTGCTTGAACAAAAGGTCAAATTGGATTATGTTCCCTCCAAGGAACAGGTTGCTGATCTATTCACCAAACCACTGCCCAGGGAAACATTTGAATATCTCAGACAGAAGCTAGGAGTAGTTGATGCATCATATTGTTGTTGAAACTTATCTATTTCAAAGAAAAGTCGTTTTACGCGAGTTTCATGAAGATCATTTGCGTACATACGCCGGTTTCTGTGGATATAGTCTCGTATATGTTGGTTTGAAGACAAACAGTGGGCCAGGCTCAGGATGAAAAGAGTCTGATATGGGTCTGACAGAGACCATATGGCACAGGGTCAGGGGGAGCATATACTTCTAATAATGTATTGTTGGCATTATTTTAGAAGATCTTGGTTCAAGTTCATAGTTATTTTTGGTTTCAGGTGGAACAGGTGCAGAGGGAGAACACGGTTGCTAGTCTGAACGATGACTGACAGATGCTACTGATGATAGTTGTTGATGATTATCATAGTCCTATTTTAGATATTTGTCTCTATGTCATGTATATCTTTTATCATAAAGGTCATGTAATGACATATTTTGTTTCCCCACTATGCTTGGGATGGATGATGTAATGTTCTTGTTTTATCATGTGTAAACTTTTGGTGTATCCCCACTTGGTTGGGTGGATGAGTCAGTCCCCACTTGGTTGGGAGATGGATGTATGTATAAGTATTTGATGATAGGAAGGTCATTTATGATGTATAGAGTCATGTTATTTCTTATAGAACATCTTTTTGTAGACCTTGCCTACAGTCAGGGGGAGCATGGACAGTACAGCAGAGTAGAGATTTTAGCATGTACTCAAGGAGAGCATAACCCTTTGCCCTTGATGAAAAATGGGGAGAATGAATTTGAGTGACTTGGGGTTGCCATCAAGTCCAACGGGGGAGATTGTTGGCATTATGACATAGGTTTGGCACTATGACACAGGTGTTGTCCTTGATGGAAACTCACTCAGATGACAGATCACAGTTCAGGCTCTCAGAATGAAGGAAAAAGAGATATATGTGGGTTCTACTTAACAAAGTCGTGTATACACGCGGGATCACCGATCAAAAGTTGTGTATGCATATGCATGCACTTTCATGCACGAAAAGGTGTGTACATGTGGGAAAACTTATTTTTAGTCCATGGTATTTGGTCCTTGGTATTTGGACCTGTGGTTTTGGACCATGGTATCTCGTCCAAAGTGTTGAACCCAGGTATTTGGACCTAGGTATTGGTTTTAAGTGGTTTTGGTCCATGGTATTGAGTAAGGCCTAAGACTATAAAAGGGGAAGGAGATCATTAGGAAAAGGCATTCACTCAAGTATTGAATATCTTATGAAGAGAAAGATCTAGTATACTAGTCATTGGGTTATGGTGCATAGCTGGATCTGAACAAAGGAGGAACTTGAGTGCTAGAAGAAGGATAAGTTCTATTGATGGGTCAAGATCTTAAGGCTTGAATAGTAGTATCTTTGTGTGATTTTGATCTGTTATATTTGGCGCATGACTTGATCTATAAATCTGATAATCTGGGTATAACTGATGTCTAAATATTGGAAAAGGGAAAATTGTCTTTTATAGATCTGTATGCAGGTTCGGCACAGCAAAGGCGTGTATACACGCTGGTTCAATAATTCAAAACAGCGTATACATAGGTTTGCCTTAATACATCAGCGTATGCACACATTTTCTACATATTGAAGTAGTGTACGTCTCATAAAATATGTTTTAGCTACTTCTGTTTATTGCTGCAGTGTTCTAGGTTCAGGATTGGTTTCTGGTTACCGTTACTGTATTCTGGTTACAACATTCAGAGAAGTGATTGTATGATTCAGTTTTGGTTGGTACAAAGGAGATTAGTTGATGCAAATATACTTGATGTTCGATTGATGTTATTGATGGATCCAGTCTGAAAATTTATGAAACGTGGTCCCTGAAGAAAAGAAAAGATTGTAGCCTTCTGTAGGTCAGCACCTACATACTAGTACATCCGCTAGTACAAGAGCTAAGGGGGTTGTAGCTCCCTTCCAAGAGAAGTTGGAGAATGAGAGAAGGTTGTAGCCTTTTGTAGGTAGAAGCCTGTGTACTGGTATAAGACTGGACCAGTATAGAAATACTGTAAAAAGAAGTTTCTTATTAAAAGAAGATAGAGACGAATTGTAGCAGGTGGTTTTCACCCACATTGGGTTTCCACCTTATATCTTGTGTTCATATGTGTGATGATCTGTTCTGTTTTACTGCACCTGTTTACTATTCTTATGGTTAATGAAGTTATAATGCACTGATTAAAGATCAACTTTTAATGGATTAACTAAATCATAAGTTTACTGGATATATGCTAGTTTCTTTAGACACAGTTGCGTATATACGTAGGTTCCCATAACTGAAGTAGCGTATATATATCTGAGTATGAAAATGAAGAAGTGTTTGATTTGATAATACTGTTTCACCCCCCCCACTTCTCAGTATTATTTCCAACAGAGGTCTAAGCACCCTCCAAGTTCAAGGGCACAATACATAGTTGAATGTTCTATAGCAATATTTGTGCAATCCACCCCCATGATGTGAGAAGAGAAATTCAAAATGCGGAAAGAGAGGCAAGCATAGAAATATTATTGATATTGCATGCTCAAGCCAAGAAAAAGGTAGGAAGTTGGGTTTTAGAAACACCAAAACCTAGGAAATGAATTATATGCATACTATTGACTTATATCAGTAGCTAAAAAAAATAATAGAAAATATGTTGGTCAATTGATCATAAACGTACCAAGAAATTTTACTATGCAATGAAGAAATGCAAAAGAAGATGAAGAAGCTCAATCATAAGGTATCAATATTTTATTTCTCATTGTTGAAGTTAACATTGAAATATAGACATTACTAATGTAGATATACCCATGTTATAAACAATTACAAAGACATTAATTTTGGACTTTATGCCAAGTCAATTTGGTAGATCGATGTCAATTATGAGATAAGCATCTAATGTAGTATTTTTTTAATTATATTTTTAAAGTTAGGGCTAACGTCAATATAACGAAGTTAGTAATATAAATATATATCTAAATTATTGATGTGATTAAACTAGAATAACAACATATTTGTGGTTTGATTGTACGGGTTATACATAAATATATCTACATTATTGTTATAAAATAATTAGAATAATACTATATTTATGGCTTGAATGTATGGGTTGATATTGGTACATAATGAAAGTCAAAATTGTAACTTTTATGAAGTTGAAAGATTGAAAAATGCAAACTTGCATATATTTATTTTAACTTTCTATTTATCAAGTGTAAGGTGAGATCAAATTATTTAAGGTGCAAATATTTTTTCAAGTTTAGCATTTTAAAACATGTTTAAATCTCTAAAAAATTGATCTTTTTTGGACACTTGATAAATCTCAAATTAAGATAGATCTATGAGAGTCTCTTATATATAAGTGAACTTCATAGTAAACATAGAAAGAATTACACATCTCATTCCTTTTTAGCCACACTCCAATAAAAGGTTTTATCCATAAAAGAATTTTAAATTTCAATTGTTATATAATACATACATAATTGACATTTAACATATTTTACTCAACATATGCATTGAAATATTTTATTTTTGATTCATAATGTCCATATTATTAGTATCTTTAATGCATTGAAAGAATTAAAATACTCTTAATTAAAAATCAATAATCGATAGAATAAGAAATATCTATTTCTATATAGATAATTTAAATGATATATATCAACTATGCTTTAAAAATTAAATAAATTATACATGTTTTTCTAGACAAAAAAAGTTAAAAGAATCTTAACACTGAAATATATTTGCAAATCACTATAAATTTAAGAATGGAGTAAATTTGAAACTCAACCCAAGAATGTCTGACTTTACAATTTGAATATCTCTGAACCAATATAAACTAATAACATCATATTTATTTATTTTATTCAAATAAAACACTAATAAATATTTTACAAATAGTATTTATTGTGCACATACAACTATATTATATATGTTAAGTATGCAAATCTAAGACTCGACAAAGCAATGCATCCTTTGATTATGCCTACCATTTGAAAGTTCAACACAATATGACAGATAGAGTATCCATCAGTATGGTAGAAGGAAACAATCTCGAGCAGTTGAAGAATCTTAGGATCTCCAGAATCCGCTGCTATCAAAGTATGATGATATTAGAAACTAATAAATTATAAAATAATAATACTAATTAATGCATTTCTCCTTTGTTTTTAAAATAAATTATAAATATAAATTCATAATGGGTTAACAATTTAATTATATAATAACATATAATTAAAATAATATATAAAAATTAAATAATATAATAATAAATGTAATATATTATTTAGGTATAAATTTTGTATGGTAGGTTGAGTTGATTTGATTTATACCTTAAGAAGAAATAATATATAATATAAAAGTAATATAATATATATTTTATAATTTCTAGATTATTTTTCATAATAATATAATAATATTAATATAATTATTATTATAATTATAATGAAATGAATTGAATTGAGTGTATTTAAAGTTATATAAAAAAATCTATTGAAATAGATTTAATTTATATTTATGAGTAGGTGTAATACAAGATTTATATACATCAAAATTTTAGATGTTTCTTTGCTTTAAGCTATGTTGAACTTAAGTCGGGACAAATTTCAATGTTGAATAGAAGGATGATCTTCTTAAAAGAGGAATGCTACTTTTAAGAATGTGCGAGAGTCGATTGATTTTTTATGGCTCAGTGCACAATTTATTCCCTCCACAATTGGCTCCCATCCTCAACCTCTCCCCTTGAGATTTGAAAAATCCTATAAGAAATCTTAGAATCTTTGCTACCTGGTTTCCTCCATGTAATGGTGGAAATAAAACTCCTAAGGTTAGTTTTAAAATTTGTAAAACCCATGCCCCCAATAATGAAAATGTCGAACGGGGAAATGATGTTGTTACTCCTTATGAAATCATACAATTGAACTTCTAATAAAAACCAACAACCATTATTACACAATTGAAGGCACTAGCCGCTCTACTACTATTATCTATTTATCTTGAAACCAATACGTATCCATTATGCCCACTCACTTTCTTTAGCAAACTTAAGTTTCATTCTTCCATGCAATTGAAAATACTATAAATTTTATCACTATTATCTATTCAACTTGAAACGAATATTTATCCATTAAACCCACTCACTTTCTTTAGTAAATCAAATTTGATTATTTGACTATCACATTAAATAAATAATTATCTTGTAAATATACTTCTTTACCAAAACAAGGATTGGTATTTGTTAGTGAGTGAGAATGTTTAGCATAACCTGTGAATATTGTTCTAGTAGAAGTAAACGATCATCGAGAAGGGCATTCTAATGCATTGTATATTCTTACTCATCTATCATTTCATGATGAACTCGACCTCTTCCACTATTAGGTAATTTTAAACATGTTTCCTTTGCAGTGGATACCTAAATGCCAAGTATGGCTCATAATAATCTAGTTTATAGGGATGGTTTTTTCTTTGCCCAGGGTGTGAATTAAAGATTTTCATAAGGTAACCCACCCATCTCCTAATCTTATTCGCATCCTACTAACTCCGGAAGTTATGGACTCACATTTCCTTGTTCCTTCAACATGGTTCTCTTAAGTGCGCTAGAATTCTCTACCAAAAATTTAGGATATTTTTTATATCAAGTAATTTATAAAAAGTAAGAATGTTTGTTTTCACCAAATAATATTATTATAAGTAGGGTACAATTTTTGTTTTCAAATAAAAATCGTAATTTTAGTCAACCTGAAAATCAAGGAAAAATAAAATAAAATTTTGCAGATGCCTGTAGGCATTCCTTTAGATCAGTCTTTCGATTGATGCCCAAAAAAGAAAAAGAAAAAACTAAAAAAATTAAAAATTACATGAAACTTTTGAGGCAGAGTCAGTCAATAGTTGGTGCCTAAAAGCCAAAAACCAAACAAATAGAAGAAAGGTGGGACTAAGGAATAAATCTTAGTCACCCTTTTCTACCCTTCTTATTTTCTACTTTTTTTCCATCCTCCATGATCAGGAGTAGACATTACAATGATTAGTTGATTGTCTATTGCTTTCCTCAGATGTTCTTTACCTAAGTATGAGCTCTCAGAGGAATAAGGATGTTTGGGTCCTCTGGTTTCCTTCTCTTTTTGCATTTATTGATCAATATTTCCTTTTGCATCTGGATTTTGTGACCTTGCTCCCACCATTCCTTCTTGATTGATTCCTTCGTTTGTTGGAGGATTTGAGTTATCCTCAGTTATGGGATCCTCTTCCTCTTCCTCATCTGGTTGTTCTGTTGAGAATTTCCATCCCTTAGGCTTCTTGGTTGGTTTATTTTTCTTTCTAGGATCTTTCTTTGTCAAAGGACATGAGTTTTGTAAATGTCAAGTTTGTAGACAAAAGCATCACCTGAATGTTCTATTCACATAATTTAAGAATTAGGTCTAGCAATCATTGTTTTTGTAGAATAATACAATCAAGAAGTCCTTTGTTGAGGTCCACCTCTACACAAATTCGGGAAAAAGTATATATTTCTCCTTTTGTTCTTTGTGTACCCATCTTGATGTATCTTCCCAATAGGTTACCAATTCCTTTAAGGACTTTTGGATTCCATAAATGAAGGGCTAAATTATGAAATCTTACCCACACTGGCATTTTTCAGACCACCATTGAGTTGGCATCAAAATATGGGAACCATGGAGTGATAAATAGTCCTACATTACCCCAAAACCATGGGACCTCTTATATAACATACTCTCTGGTCTTTGATGATTCCAATTTAGCTATGAGGAAGCCCTTGGACCATAAATGAACCTCATAGTTTGGTGTATAAGTCATAAAAATCCATTGAAAGAGATCCAGAGGTTTTGGAGAAAAACCATTAAACCTACAAGTAATTGCCTGGGATTGATAGGTTGCACAAAGATTAGTTGACTATGCTAGATCTATTGTCATTGTCGGGATTTGTTTTATCTGCTCCACAATATAGGCTCTAGGAATGTTTAGAGCCTGTTCAGATTTACCTGATGCAACAAATTTACCTTTAAGAGCATCTTTAAAGGAAGTAGATCCATAAATTCATATAGGCAAGACTCCCCACAACCTTAGGTTAATGATGATTGTGGAGTTCCTATCTACGCCATAGTCATATAGTTGTTGATCATCCTTCATAAATATATCGACATAGATCAAACTTTGTGCCTCCACTGGAATATGGGATCTATTATGGATCTCTCTTTTCAAATATCGTACCAAGAAATCATTTTTGGACCCCCATGAGGATCGATATTCCAAATGGGGTTTTAGTGAAAATTTGAAATATTGCACATTTTCCCATGATAAATTCTTTCTTGCTTTTCTTTGATGGACACTCGTTGGGAATAAAAAATGCCTCTCACCCATATTTGATTGACCTTGGGAGACCCTCCTTTTCATCTTCATCGGGTTCTACCAAGAAAGGAGGTAGAAAGCACAGATCGAGTCTTGTACAGAGGAGGACTACAAAATCAGTATAACACTTTAGCGGATCTGCTACATGGTCTATGAAGCGTTCAATATGAATCTAAAACATAAGGATTTGGTCTCATAAATCTCACATCCATGATTATCGAACGCAATCTTTAAACCATATGAAAACCCTCCATGGTCGTGGTCATCGAATGAGCTAGAATAAAAATCATGAACATAAATGGAAACATACTCTAACGATTGAAGAAAATAGCCACCACACACAGAGGAGCCATACCACCATTTACCAATCCATGGTGAGAGCACTGCGGTTGTGGAAAAAAAGTTGGGCACAACGGTGGCAACCCTTTGTTGGAAAATCTGATGCATTGCTCTCAAGACATCTAGATCCCAGTTTCAACTTGCCAAACCTTCATTTTTGAACCAAACTCTGTTCTTCCTCAGCCATATCTCAAAGGTCCCCACTGTTGTTTTCATCAAGATAACAAAAGAACCAGTATCCATTGTTTGGCCCTTCCCCAACATTGTAAGCAAACTCATGGCAAGCGGCAACATCCAGGCAAGAGATGCATAGCGGACAAACCCTAGAATCAATCACATAGACCATCTTTTCTGGAGTGATTTTTCTCCTCTAATCTTCATAAGCAGGGTACAATTTTCATAGAATACTAAACCAATTTCACTTTAGAAAAATCAAATTCTCCCGATTAACTTTTTGGAGAGTCACATCTAATATACGAATAGATCCATTATTCAGAATGTTATGACAATTAACCATAATTATACAAAATCACAAAAATCATCTGTAAGCCCCACTTTATGTGTGTTAAAATTATGGTCAAAATCTTAAAGTCATAGAGAAAGGGGGCTTGACGTTTGAACATAATTTTTTTCTCATGGATTATGTTTTTCCATCTTGAAGCACTTGATAATCCATGCCCACCCTTAATAAAATTAGAATTAACACGATTATTTTCCAATTGAAATAGCACTTACAATGCATTATTTTTTGTTTTGCTCATATTTTAGTTGTTAAGATGGCAAGTAGTCATGCTGGCATGAGTAATTAATTGGTTTAGTTGTCAAGTTGGTAGGTAGTCACACTATCATAAGTAATTATATGTCTTTGCTTTCTTAGATGATCCAAATCATCTTAATTGATACAGAGATAATGATGTAGAGCAGTTCAACATAGAGTCATTGACACAGATTCATTCAACAAATCCATCCAATATCTTCCTACAACATTTTAAATAGGTCGAACCTATATAGTTATTTTAATATATTTAGCTATTTTAAATTAAAAAATCTACCCAAAGGCCCTTGTTTCGGTGGCCAGATCGAATATGGGGGCTTTGCTTGATTTTCCGGCCAGCTAGAATTTGGAGGTTTTTGCTGGGTTTTTCAGCCAAGTCGAATTTGGAGGTATTTTCTTGGGTTTCCTGCCAAAACAGAAATCATGGCGTACATTTAAGTACATATAAGCTGCATTAAATGTAAAATTTCCTATCTACATTTTCCATTCCCGCAATTTTTTTCATGCCTTTATTTCCCATCTCGTGATTGTTTTCTTCTTGGCCAACTATCATATTCATTTCACCTCCATTAATTTGAAAGGTGGCCTCCAAAATCTACACACGAAGAGCATGTTGTATGACCAAAGGAAAAGCGAGGAATAAGAGTTTCAATAAAAGGAAGAAGAAGAATTTTAAAGAAAGGAGTTGTTGTAACACACCTCTTGGAACTAGGGAAATGAATAATAGGGGAACCTATCTCTCTAGGTGAGAATCAGTTCTATGACTCACATTATTTAAGTTTGGTTTTTGGTTGTATTGACTTATGGAGATTTGAACGATGAAACGTTTTGTTCTAGATGAGAAAACATATCTTACATCATATTTTAAATTTGCAAGGTCAACCATTTTGTCTTAAAGTATTTTAAGGGAAGTGAAAAACATATCCTTGGAAACCACTAGACAACAATAATCTAGTTAGTAATAGAGGGGTTACAGTTCATATGCAGGTTAAATTGCAAGTTGTAATGGATATTTTGGAGAGTTAAATTCAAGTTTGGTTGTCAACGTGCCAAGTTTTGAGATCTGGAATACTAATTTATATTTACCACTTAATAGAATTAGATGTCAAGTGTACCTTACATGGAGATATTTTGGCATTCCAGCTTTGTAAAAGGACTAGAAATTTGACTATTTTCTTTGACACCCTTTTTGCTGATAGTGTGGTGCACCTCTTTTTACTCTATTCACCTATCCACTTAGAGGTTTATGACTATAAGCATTGTTTCTAGCCTTTTTGTTGAATCTATTCATACATCTTGTTATCAAAAGACCACACCCTGATAGGGCACTGATCAGGAAGACTTTGAGTAACTATTTCAAACCAATCTTTTGGCTGAGGCTTAGCCTCCTCAACCTAAGAGGGCTACCTCACTAGGTTAAAGATTTTAATTTGAAGATTAGATGGCTAACTCTATGGAAAAATCAAGCAAAAATGTATAAATGGTTGAAATAGCAATCAACAAACATCTACTGGGCTATGGAGTCAAAGTATGTTTTAGTAAAATGGCAAGATCAGCTTAACATGGAAGTCAGGTCATAAAGAGTCTTAATATATTAGCAAAACAGAGACATAATGCAAGGAACACAGTTTATAAACACACGAAGGAAGTTAGAGCATTCTCAATGAATTCTAAGTAACATGTGTTTATACCATTGCAAGTAAGTAAATGAAGAAAGCCATGAGAAAATCAAACATTAAAACCCTCTCTGAATCCTGAGTAGAGAAGCCAATATCTCTGTATTAACATGAAAACATACATCCTCATACAATAACATAGTGTTCTTGTTTCTTTTGAAAATTGCCAACCCTTGAGGAATTCCACCTCTTGTATTTTATAGAGTTATCATTACAAACTTGGATTCCCTCATCCAACTTGAAGGGGAATTGGAATTTCCTAGCTTGACACCTATTCATATCTAAAACAGACTATTAATTACAAGTAACAATTAACTGAATGTCTTAGAGTCCTAATACAATTAGGAGTACAACTCCTTATTATGATAACAACAACCTAATCTAGGAATTAAACTCGATGCTTGATAGTTGCTCCTCCTTAACTTCGACCCTCGTAATGTCCATAACCCTCCTACTGGCCTTTAATAACTTCTCCTTTATCTGCCCTGAAAACTAAGAATATGTCCCCTGCACTATAGCCCTGGTCTTCAATGATGTTCCTTGAATCTTCTGATCACAAAACTAGCCCCTTTAATCATGTAACATATGTTAAGTTAGCCATAGAACCCTTCTCTTTCACTTGTGCAAAAATTAAACTCCTTGAAGGTGCATGAAGAAGGTCAATCTAGATGTGCTACGAAACTAACTGTTGTTTTTGTAGTGCAGAACTTTGCTTTTACATATATCCTTTATCCTTTGAGTTTTTTCCTTGCTTGAGCTTTAAAATTTCATAACTGACCTCCTCACTTTCTCCAGTAGCATCATTCTCCAAAAATATAACTGCTTCTTTCCTTTGAGAATTGATCAAAACATCAAAACTGCACCTATAGCAATTTCGTAGTGTGCTACGAAACTGCTGTGTGAATCAATTTACACAGTTTTTTTCCAAAAATTTTATTTCTAAGGATTCTTTACAACTGTTCCATTAAGTACATATGTCATATATACTTAACATGCCCCATCCTTGAAACATCTTCGAAAATTAATGTCTTTATTTCAACCAAAATTGTATTAGGGTTTCATCACTTACTGCCTTGTTCATTTGTGCTGAGGCTAACCTCCAGACTTGCTCAACTGAATTTCAAGGTCTTCAATTTGTCTTTTCATCCTCCTGATATTAGTTCTTAGTGTGCCAATGATCCATCTTACATACCTTGTCTCCTTGATTGTGGGGACATTCCAAGTAAAGTATTGAGCCTTTTTGCTAACTACTTCAGGTTTTGAAGCTTTTTCAGCTTCCCATAGAGCCTTCATTTTGTTGAAATTGGCCTTCTCAGCAACATGTTTCCTTGCCCTTTTCTTAAGTTTAGCAATCTCAAGTTTGGCACGTTTCAATTCCTTCTTAACTTCCTCATATCTATTTTCTTCTTCTTGAGTATTGACCACTCTTTTTCTGTCGTCTTCGTGCATGGGTGATAGTGGAACTATGGGCTCTTCACAAAAATCTAATATCTTCCCTGTTTCATCTACCTCCAGCTCTGCGTCTTGTAACCTTTTTGACTGCCTAGTCAGAGGCTTTCTAGGCTTGAAGTTAAATCTGTGCCTACAAATTCTAGCCTTAAGAATATCTTGCAAGGTGCCATTTCAAACTTGAAATTCTTAAACCACCTTTCTTGACCTCTAGGAATTTTTGTCACTAAAGATATAATTTCAGGAGAAATTTGCAAATCTAAAACTCCAACCTTTGTATGTGAATCTATGAAATTTAGAGCAAATTCCTTGGTCACTTGGTTATGTCCTCCCTGTAGTTTCTCACAGAACCTCCAGCAACCTGCATTTTTGAAGGCTTCTTCAACTGATTTATCTTTCATGAGAGAATCTAAGCCTTCAGGTTCCATTCTCAGACATCGACCTGACCTGTGATTTCTTTTTTCTTCTGACATTTTTCCTTTGAAATCCCTGTAGACAGAAAACCTGGAAGAAAACTGCCTTGCTTAACTGAGGAACTACCTCGCTTGAATTTGAAGAAAAACTGCCTCACTTGAATCTTGCAGAAGAACTCTGGTTTCTGCTCACCCTGAGCTTGTTTACTCAGAGTAAGAACAACACCAAGTGTCTCTTGCATGAATATGACCAAGATCAACTAACCTTTTTTTTTTTAATTTAAAATGACTAATGAGAAATGACCCCTAACGAATCTAATGATGGATATGAATGGTTGCATGTGAGAGGAAAGGTTCGTGGACTAACACCAAATGATGAAAATTTAACGGTTTCTTGTGGACTTGACATCTAGATAGGATTGATCACGAATCCCCAATTTCGTAGCGCATCTAGTGTAAATTTGGGGTTTTGCACTATGAAAAAGACTAGCTACGAATCCCTGATTTCGTAGCGCACATAGCGTAATTTTAGGGCTTTGCGCTACGAAAACGACTAGAAAGTTTCGTAGCGCGTTCAAACTTTTGAAATGACTAGACATATGAAACTTAAAACATGATATGGGATCCATAAGGGGCCAGAAATGCTGATGGACTTTATTTAATGATGGAAATGAGACTCTAATGCTATAACTGAAACTCTTAAAAACATAAAAAATGATTTGACCATGTTTAACACAAAAACTTAGGAACCATGCGGGTTGTCCAAAATTTTAAAAAACTTTTACAGTGATAACAATGGCTCCACTTGGGATAGTCTGCCCTTATGCTACACTAAGAACCTGCAGTACCAGTGCTTTATCCATTTATGATAAAAACAGAAATTTTGTTGACAAGCATTTTCTTCAAACTATTTGGGCCTTCACCTTGGGCTTAAGATTTCTGTTTCAGCTTGTCATTATAGCAAAAACTGACAAAAATGAATATATACAATGTCATGAGAGATTGGTAATACTTCAACAACGATAATGCTTTAGGAACCTGCCATTAATAAGCCCTCCAGCATATGATCCTCCACCAATTTCCTGCATTATATAAGTGTTGTTCCCATGAAAACCAGCAATCTGCAAAGGACCCTTCCATAAATTCTCAAACTTACTGTGTTTGCCCTTTTCTTCAATTATGGCCTCCCATTTCAGCACTTTGTCTTGAATCTGAAAACTGTCTTCTTTGATATTTTTATCAGATGTACTCTTAATTCTGTTCTGAGCATGTTGATGACTCTCATAGACTTCACTTCTCTTCTCTTGCAAGGCTATCAGCTGCTTGATTCTCCTGCGAATGGCATTTGGTTCTTCTTCAAGTCCTTGAATTAACTTCATTACCAGTACTCTAAGTGATGTTGGAAATATAGCTTCAGCACCGTAAACTAGTTCATATGGCGAAGTCCCAATTGATCTCTTTGTGCATATCCTATCAGCCCATAAGGCATACTTCAGCTTTAAGTGGTAATCTTTCTTGTTCTCCTGCATTACCTTTTTGATGATTCTAACAATGCTCTTGTTTGATGATTCAACAAGACCATTTCCTTGTGGATAGTAGGCTGTAGAGTGTCCAAGAGTAATGTGATATTGATGACAAAAATTAATCATTTTCTTAGACTTGAAAGCTTGAGCATTATCTGTTATAATCTTCATGAGGTAGCCAAATCGAGACAATATATTATTTTCTAGGAAAGAAATAATTACAGAATCGTTAGCTTGCCTTGTTGGAATCGCCTCTATCCATTTGGTGAAATAGTCTATTGTTGTGAGAATCTAGTGATGCTGCCCTAATGAAGGAGGATGTATCTCTCCAATAAAGTCTAACCCCCACTACTGAAAAGGATCTTCTACATAAATAGGGATCAAAGGTAAAGGTACAAGCTTCCTTCTTCCTTCAAAAATTTGGCACTCATGACATGCAGCGATCTTCTTGTAGATATCCTTAAACATTGTTGGCCAAAAATATCCGGCTCTTAGGATATTGTTTGCTATAGCCTTCCAATAATGATGTCCTCCACAATCTCCTTTATGAAATTCTTCAATAACCTTATCAGCTTCTGCATCAAGGAGACAATTCAGCTAAATCCCTCTTGCATCTTTCCAAAACAGATTTTGATCATATACAAAATATCTCAAAGATTTCAGCTTAACAAACCTTGCTTTGGACTTTGTTAGATTGGAGGGAGCTTTATTATGTTGTAGAACAAAAACCACATCCTTATACCATTCTGAAATCAATAATTTCTCATCAATTTGGACCAATTCTTCCTCATTTCCAATTTTTTTTTAGATTTCTACATTCAGATTTATGTCAAGAAAGCCCATATTTGACTGAGTCATTAGCTTTGCCAAGCCTTATCCCTTCACCAATTTGGTTGGTTTAATGTCTATATCATATTCTAGCAATTTGGTCATCCATTTTCCCCTCTTACCATCAAGATCTACTTGAGTTAGAATATCTTTTATTACAACACTTGGAACATATGCCACAATGTGAGAATGCAAAATATAGATTCTAAAATATTTTATAGCTTTCACCAAGACATAAGCTTGTTTTTCTAGAATATTGGACTTCAGTTCAGCATTTGCTAATGTCCTACTAAAGAAAGAAATAGGTTGTTCAATACCTTGCTTTCCTTTTTGTAACAGAACCCCAACAATTGTATTCTCGGAAGAAAATGTAAAAATAAGAAATTCTTTGGAAAAAGCTGCACTGGTGAGTACTGGTGCTTGTGTAAGTGCCCTCTTGATTTCTTCAAAAGAATTCTTTGCTTCAGCTGTCCACTTAAAGTCCACTCCTTTCTTTAACATCCTTGGTATATCTTTGACAATCTCGGCAAAATTAGGAATGAAGCACCTAACAAAATTCACTTTCCCAAGAAAAGATTGAATCTCTTTCCTACTTCCTGGTAGATCTACCTTTTGAATTGTATTAACTCTATTAGGATCAATCCTAATTCCTTCTTCAGAAACGATATGACCGAGTAACTTGCCTGATGTTAAAGAAAATATACTTTTAGTAGGATTAAGAAAGATACCAAACCTTCTACATTTCAGTAGAAGTTTTTCTAGGTGTTTCAGGTGATCCTCTTCTTTCTTTGAAAATACTATGATATCATCAAGATATAAAACTACTGTCTTGTCCTTTTCTTTAGAAAAAGAAATGTCCATTGCTCTTTGGAAAGCAGCTCCCACATTCATGAGACCAAAAGGCATCTTGGCATACATGAATGTGCCTCATGGTGTTGTGAAAGTTTTTTTCTCCTGATCATCTGAATGCACAAGAATCTTATTGTACCCTGAGAAACCATCAAGCATAGACATTCTTTATGAACCAACAATATTTTGCAGAATTGAATCCATCTCAGGAAGAGGATAGTTGTCCTTTAATGAAGCCTGATTCAAATTTCTGAAATCAATACAAATTCTGATTTCTCCACTCTTCTTTCTAACCGGAACCAAATTTGCAAGCCAATTTGAGAATCTGATTGGGACAATGATTTTAGCATCAAAGAGTTTCTTAATCTCTTTTTCAATCAATGGCATGAGAAGGGGATTAATTCTTCTCAACTTTTGTTTGAAAGGTTTCTCATTTTCTTTAATAGGAATAGTATGCTAAAAAATGGAAGGATCATACTTTTTTAAGTCAACATAAGTCCAAGAAAAAACATCAACAAACCTTTTCATCATCTCAATATATTTGAATTTCATATCAGCTGAAAGAAACTTTGAAATTTTGATCATTTGAGGTAAAACTGATGTACCCAGATTACAACTTTCTATTTCCTCTTCATTAGCTTGTATCTTTGGCAATTTGAACACATCATTCTGATCAAACAATTTTTTAAGAGGAATAAGACCCTTTGGTATTGAATTATTCTTTAATTGCAAGACTTTAGAATTTTCTTTAGACTCAACAAGCATGTTTTGTTGATCTACTTGAGTACTTTCAAATCCTTCTTTCAGTTCAATAAAATTCTTTACCTATTGATCATCTTCAAAAACTTGCCAATTGGTGATATTATCTGGTATAGCTGGTCTATGACGAACTTCAACCTCATATTTCTCAGAAGAATGAATAGGAATGACAAACAGACTTGCCGAAACAGCAAGAGAATTAGCAATGGAATTTTGATCTCTAGTTTTGATAGTGAAAGAATATGCTCAAAATTTTTCCAACATATCTAAAACTAGATTTCTGTATGCTCTCATTTTTACATCCTTTGTTTGATAGACACCCTCAACTTGTCTAATAACCAATTCTGAATCTTCAAAAATGGAAATATTCTGAGCCTTCATTCTTACCAAAACATCTAGACCCAAAATCAAAGATTCATACTCAGCCATGTTATTTGTGCAATCAAAATTAAGTTTGTAAGAGTAAAACTTACTCTTATCACTTGGACTTGTGATCCAAATTCCTGCTTCTGCCCCTTTACCTGTTGATCCATCAAAGTACAAAGACCACCATCCCTTCATCTCTTTGTCATTTTCTTGTTGATTTTCTGAGTGTTGATTTTCTATTTTCATTTCTTCCTCTCCACTATCAAGACTCATTAAAACGAATAACAGATCCAAGCTTAGTATCAAATGAATAAATAGGAAAATATTGAGGTTTATCTTTGTTGCTTACCATATAAGCCATTCTAGTCTTCTGATACAATCTCCTTTGTTCACCAAAAACAGGAATGGTGGCATAAGTGAGGTCCATCTACATTGTGCCTTTGATTTTTGCTGCCCATGATCTTAATAGCAACATCCCAAACTTTGGCAAAACATCAGCCACAACAATGTCCATAACAATTGTTTTAGCTAGGATTTGAGTTAGACCAACAACAACATCTTTGATTAAACCAATAAATTGGACCCCTTTTGAATCAAAAGAGAATAAATCCTTATATGGTCTTGTTACCTGTAATCCTAACCTCTCCATAATTACTTTTGGCATGAGATTATGAGAAGGCCCCAAATCCAACATAGCATTATGTAAGGTCATATCATGAATACTAATGCTTACTTAGAAAGGAGGAAACTCTTCATTTTGATCATCTTCTAACCTTGGACCCAAATATATAGTAGGATTATTTTCTTGGACATTTAAGATATCAACAGCTCCTAGTTGTGAATTTAACATCTCTACAATCTTGCTTCTGTTCTTTTCTACCTTGAGAATCTCACTAAAAGGGACTGATATTTTAATCTTTGAAATTTCATTCTCAAGGTTGAAAACAGAAATAGATTTTTCAGCTTCTTTGATAGGAGGAGGGAGTTGAGTGTCCTTTTTACCAAGTGGAGAGTCTTCCTTACCTTCAGTAACCTTTGGGGTATATTTTTTGGCTTCAGCAACCTTTGAAGCATCTTTCTTGGGCTGTGCTATGTTTGCAATAATTGGCACATTTCTGTTTCTAAGATTGTATTTTTTTGCATCTCAAAGATAGCATGTTGATACCCTTTAAAATAATATGAAGGCTCTTCCCCTTGTTTGGTCAACCCAGACTCATCATGTTCTTTAGTCAGGAAAATTCCTGACATCTCTTCATCAAGACAATGGATAGATTCTTCAGGAATTTCATGGTCATCTTCTTCATCAACCAAATTCTGCTGAAATGGAGGTCTCACTGGAGGATCAGGCTGTTGATTCCTATTTTCTCTTGGTCTTTGTTGATTTTGAGGTCTCCTGAATTGAGGGTTTCTAAATTGAGGTTCCTGTTGCACAGGGGGAGCATAGACGTTCCCAAGAGCTAACCTATCCATTAACTTCTCCATGGTTTTCATCATTGAGTCTAATTTATCCTTAGGAGTGGAAGAGGAAGGTTTATTTTCTTCCTTCAATTTAGCTTTTCCCATTTTTGACTTTTTAGCAGCTATCATGTTTACCTCAACTTTAACAGCATTACTCTGCATTTCAACAAGTGTAGTTGATTCTCTTTCTCTCAACAAAAGAGAAAAGTCAGAATCAAAAGCTTCAGCATATCTCATCTACGCAAGAGCCTATGGGGTTTCAACTGAGTTGGAATTAAGTTAAACACTTTATTGAATCTTTCTGAGAAATTTTGAACAATTTCATCAGGTGCTCTTCTAAGATTGTTATACTCAGTAAGTGCTTGAACCGGGTTAGTTCTGTTTCCCCATTTTCTTAGAAAATTGTCTTCAAATTCAGCCCAGTTCTGAATGCTTCTCGAGGTAAGAGTTTTAAACCATTTTCTAACTTCAACAATAAAGCTTTATGAAAATAGTCTTAGCTTCACATCCTCATCATCAACTTCCTCTCTATCAGCAAAATCATTAATCTGTCTACATGTTCTTCTGTTGTAATTTCTTCATCACCACCCCATGTAGGAGTCCTTGCAACATATTTATTAGGAAGACCATGCAAAATAGCAGGGAGCACAAGTGGGCATACCTAGCAGGTACAACCATGATTATAGGATGAACAGGGGTGGCAGTGACAAGAGGAACAACAGATGAAGAGCCAATATGAGGAGGAATACTAGGTTTTTGTAAACCACTAGGAATAGCAGAAACAGAAAATGAAGAATTGACACAAGGAGGACTACTTGGGCTCTACAAACCAATGACAAATGTACTCCAATTTGGAAGAGGTAAACCATCTTTAGATTTCAGCAAAACTTCGAATAGGTCAAGATCTTTCAATTTATCTAGAGCCTCTTTTTCTAACAACAAATCAGAGGTAACCACTTACCAAAACTCTTCTTTATCTTCTTGTGTTAAAAGGGCTGAGGTGTCTATTCCTCTCTTTTGCAAATCTAAGATAATACCAATTAGTTCTTCTTCATTTTCTGATCTAAATAACAATTCATGAATTTTATCATCAACTATTTTGTCTTCAGGATTTCTTAATAATTTAGAGAGCAAAGATTTTGAAAAACATGGAGTACCTAATATTTCTGAAAATCTTTGACTACCTCTTGAAACAGTGTCCGAATTGTCCACAAGAGTAGGTGGATTGGGGTTAGGATTGCTCCGTGTATATCTCCTTCTTGAAGCCACCTTTAAATATTTGATAATATATGGAATCGCCAAGGTAGAATGTAGCCTCGAAAAGTTTTCTAAGATCATGCTACCTTCAGAAGTTCAGCTTCATGATGTCGGGAATGAGTAATCCTCAGTCTCCCAGCAGATGCACCAAAATGTTATCACAAAACCAAACCCTGATAGGCTGTTAATCAAGAAGACTTTGAGTAACTATTTCAAACCAATCTTTTGGCTGAGGCTTAGCCTCCTCAACCTGAGAGGGCTCTTTCAATAGGTTAAAGATTTTAATTTGAAGATTATATGGCTAACTCTATGGAAAAATCAAGCAAAAATGTATAAATGGTTGAAATACCAATCAAAAAACATCTATTGGGCTATGGAGTCAAAGTATGTTTTAGTACAACAGCAAGATTAGCTTAACATGGAAGTCAGGGCATAAAGAGTCTTAATATATCAGCAAAACAGAGACATAATGCAAGGAACACAGTTTATAAACACATGAAGGAAGTTAAAGCATTATCAATGAATTCTAAGTAACATGTGTTTATACCACTGCAAGTAAGTAAATGAAGAAAGCCATGAGAAAATCAAACATTAAAACCCTCTTTGAATCCTGAGTAGTGAAGCCAATATCTCTGTATTAACATGAAAACATACAGTCTCATACAATAACACAGTGTGCTAGTTTCTTTTGAAAATTGCCAACCCTTGAGGAATTCCACCTCTTGCCTTTTATAGAGTTATCATTACAAACTTGGATTCCCTAATCCAACTTAAAGAGGAATTCAAATTTCCTAGCTTGAAACCTATTCATATCTAAAACAGACTATTAATTACAAGTAATAGTTAATTGACTATCTTAGAGTCCTAATACAATTAGGAGTACAACTCCTTATTATGATAACAACAACCTAATCTAGGAATTAAACTTGATGCTTGACAGCTGCTCCTCCTTAACTTTGACCTTGGTAATGTCCATAACTCTCCTATTGGCCTTTAATAACTTCTCCTTTACCTACCCTGAAAACTAGGAATATGTCCCCTGCACTATAGCCTTGGTCTTCAATGATGTTCCTCGAATCTTCTGATGACAAAACTGGCCCGTTTAATCATGTAACATATGTTAAGTTATCCATAGAACCCTCCTCTTTCACTTGTGCAAAAATTAAACGCCTTGAAGGTGCATGAAGAAGGTCAATCTAGATGTGCTACAAAACTAACTATTGTTTTTGTAGCGCAGAACTTTGCTTTCACATATATCCTTTATCCTTTGCATTTTTTCCTTGCTTGAGCTTTAAACTTTCATAAGTGATCTCCTCACATTCTCTAGTAGCATCATTCTCCAAAAATATAACTGCTTCTTTCCTTTGAGAATTGATCAAAACATCAAAACTACACTTACAGCAGTTTCATAGTGTGCTATGAAATTGTTGTGTTTTTCACCTACAGCAGTTTCATAGTGTGCTACAAAAATGCTGTGTGAATCAATTTACACAGTTTTCTTCCAAAAATTTTCTTTCTAAGGATTCTTTACAGCTGTTCCATTATGTACATATGCCATATATACTTAACATCCCCCATCCTTGAAACATCTTCGAAAAGTAATGTCTTTGTTTCAACCAAAATTGTATTAGGGTTTCATCATTTACTGTCCTGTTCATTTGTGCTAAGGCTGACCTCCAGACTTGCTCAACTGAATTTCAAGGTCTTCAATTTGTCTTTTCATCCTCCCAATATTAGTTCTTAGTCTGCCAATGATCCATATTACATACCTTGCCTCCTTGATTGCCGGGACAGTCCAAGTAAAGTATTGAGCCTTTTTGCTAACTACTTCAGGTTTTGAAGCTTTTTCACCTTCCCACAGAGCCTTCATTCTGTTGAAATTGGTCTTATCAACTACATGTTTCCTTGCCCTTTTCTTAAGTTTAGCAATCTCAAGTTTGGCAAGTTTCAATTCCTTCTTAACTTCCTCATAGCTATTTTCTTCTTCTTGAGTATTGACCACTCCGTTTCTGTCATCTTCGTGCATGGGTGGTGGTGGAACTATGGGCTCTTCACAAAAACCTAATATCTTCCCTGTTTCATCTACCTTCAGCTCAGCCTCTTGTAACCTTTTTGACCGCCTAGTCACAGGCTTTCTAGGCTTGAAGACAAATTCTGAAACCTGATCATCAAACTGTAATTTTTTAGAGTATTTTATCTTTTTTGACTTGCCCTCATCCAATTCAATGAAGTCTGCTTGGACCAAAGGGGACTCTTCAATGTCAATAGCCTGAAGAATATCATTCAAACCACCCTTTGAGATTGGGCTTTAATCAGTGACCACTGTTTTACCCTTTCCTTTGGCTATTTGACTTCTAGTTAACCTCCTATGGACTGTTTCACCAATGAACTGTTCTTGTGCTACTTCCTTAATTTGAACTTTCTTCTTCTATGAATGCCGAGGAGTATCTTGAACAGTGAATGGTGTTTCAGTCATTGGCTCCTTAACTTGCTTTCTGGCCTTTAGTTTAACCAACCTGCTTGACCTTGTTTCTACAGGGCAACTAGTCTCTGGTGATGATATTTCCTTAGCCCTAGGGCTAAGCCATGTTTCAACTCTAAAACTAGACATAAAGAGAAATGTAGACCACTCTCTATCTACCTTCTGAAGTTCATGCAAGACAATTAATTTAACTAAGCCATGATGGAACAATGAAGTTTCACATGCCTCTTTCTTCAATTGTATTTTATCAAACATCTTGCCTAAACCTTGAAACAAAAATAAAGGTAGATAAAGAGAGATTATCCTAGTGAAATGAAATAGGAGTTTGAAATGATAAGAATACACCTTGTGGTATCTTCCTTCACAGGTGAAGTACCTTTGTATGCATGAGAGTAGGTTGGCATATGTATCTTTGACATAAATTCTTGGCACTACTTTAGTTAAATCTGTGTCTACAAATTCTAGCCTCAAGAATATCTTGCAGGGCGCCATTTCAAACTTGAAATTCTTAAACCACCTTTCTTGACCTCTAGGAATTTCTGTCACTAAAGATATAATTTCAGGAGAAATTTAATCTAAAACTCCAACCTTTGTATGTGAACCTGTGAGATTTAGAGCAAATTCCTTGGTCACTTGGTTATGTCCTCCTTGTAGTTTCTCACAGAACCTCCAGCAACCTCCATTTTTGAAGGCTTCTTCAACTGATTTATCTTTCATGAGAGCATCTAAGCCTTCAGGTTCCGTTCTCAAACATCAACCTGACCTGTGATTTCTTTTTTCTTCTAACATTTTTCTTTTGAAACCCCTGTAGACAAAAAACTTGGAAGAAAACTGCCTTGCTTAACTGAGGAACTGCCTCACTTGAATCCTACGGAATAACTCTAGTTTCTGCTCACCTTGGGCTTGTTTACTCAGACTAAGAACAACACCAAGTGTCTCTTGCATGAATATGACCAAGATCAACATGAATATGACCAAGATCAACTAACCCTTTTTTTTTAATTTAAAATGACTAATGACAAATGAACCCTAACGAATCTAATGATGGATATGAATGGTTGCATGTGAGAGGAAAGGTTCGTGGACTGACAGCTGATGATGAAAATTTAACGGTTTATGGTGGATTTGACATCTATACAGGACTGATCACATATCCCTGATTTCGTAGCGCATCTAGTGTAAATTTGGGGTTTTGGGCTAGGAAAACGACTAGCTATGAATCCTCGATTTCGTAGTGCACGTAGTGTAATTTCAAGGCTTTGCGCTATGAAAACGACTAAACAGTTTCGTACCGCGTTCAAATTTTTGAAATGACCAGACACATGAAACTTAAACCATGATATGGGATCCATAAGGGGCCAGACAATGCTGATGGACTTAATTTAATGATGAAAATGAGACTCTAATGCTATAACTGAAACTCCTAAAAACATAAAAAATGAATTGACCATGTCTAACACAATAACTTAGGAACCATGCAGGTTGTCCAAAATTTTTAAAAACTTTTACAGTGATAATAGTGGCTCCACTTGGGATAGTGTGCCCTTCTGGTACACTAAGAACCTGCAGTTCCAGTGCTCTATCCATTTATGATAAAAACAAAAATTTTGTTGACAAGCATCTTCTTCAAAATATTTGGGCCTTCGCCTCGGGCTTAAGATTTCTGTTTCAGCTTGTCATTATTAGCAAAAACTGACAAAAACGAATATATACAGTGTCATGAGAGATTGGTAATACTTCAGTAACGATAATGCATTAGGAACCTGCCATTAACATGCCCTCCAGCATATGATCTTCCATCAATTTCCTGCAGTATATAAGTGTTGTTCCCATGAAAACCAGTAATCTGCAAAGGACCCTTCCATAAATTCTCAAACTTACCGTGTTTGCCATTTTCTTCAATTCTGGCCTCCCATTTTAGCACTTTGTCTTAAATCTGAAAACTGTCTTCTTTGATCTTTTTATCGAATGTACTCTTCATTTTTTTCTGAGCATGTTGATGACTCTCATAGACTTCACTTCTCTTCTCTTGTAGGGCTATCAGCTGGTTGATTCTCCTCTGAATGGAATTTGGTTCTTCTTCAAGTCCTTGAATTAACTTCATTATTGGTACTCCAAGTGATGTTGGAAATATAGCTTCGGCACCGTAAACTAGTTCATATGGCAAAGTCCCAATTGATCTCTTTGTGCATATCCTATCAGCCCATAAGGCATACTTCATCTTTAAGTGCCAAGCTTTCTTGTTCTCTTGCAATACCTTTTTGATGATTCTAACAATGCTCTTGTTTGATGATTTATCAAGACCATTTCCTTGCGGATAGTAGGTTGTAGAGTGTCCAAGAGTAATGTGATATTGATGAAAGAAATTAATCATTTTCTTAGACTTGAAAGCTTCAACATTATATGTTATAATCTTCATGGGGCATCCAAATAGAGACAATATATTATTTTCTAGGAAAGAAATAATTGCAGAATCATTAGCTTGCCTTGTTGGAATCGCTTCTATCCATTTGGTGAAATAGTCTGTTGTTGTGAGAATCCAGTGATGTTGCTCTGATGAAGGAGGATGTATCTCTCCAATAAAGTCTAGCCCCCACTAGTGAAAAGGAGCTTCTACATAAATAGGGATCAAAGGTAAAGGTACAAGCTTCCTTCTTCCTTCAAAAATTTGGCACTCATGACATGCAACGATCTTCTTGTAGATATCCTTAAACATTGTTGGCCAAAAATATCCAGCTCTTAGGATCTTGTTTGCTGTAGCCTTCCAATAATGATGTCCTCCGCAATCTCCTTTATGAAATTCTTCAATAACTTTATCATCTTCTTCTTCAAGGAAACAATTCAGCAAGATCCCTCCTACATCTTTCCAAAATAGATTTTGTTCATATACAAAATATCTTAAAGATTTCAGCTTAACAAACCTTGCTTTAGACTTTGTTAGATTGGAGGGAGCTTTATTATGCTATAGAACAAAAACCACATCCTTATACCATTCTGAAATCAAGAATTTCTCTTCAATTTGGACCAATTCTTCCTCATTTTCAAAAATTTCTGAGATTTCTGCATTCAGATTTATGTCAAGACAGTCCATCTTTGACTGAGTCATTAGCTTTGCCAAGCCTTGTTCCTTCACCAATTTGGTTGGTTTAATGTCTATATCATATTCTAGCAATTTGGCTATCCATTTTCCCCTCTTACCATCAGGATCTGCTTGAGTTAGAATATCTTTTATTACAACGCTTGGAACATATGCCACAATGTGAGAATGCAGAATATAGATTCTGAAATCTTTTATAGCTTTCACCAAGGCATAAGCTTGCTTTTCTAGAATATTGTACTTCAGTTCAGCATTTGCTAATTTCCTACTAAAGAAAGAAATAGGTTTTTCAATACCTTCCTTTCCTTTTTGTAATAGAACCCTAACAATTTTATTCTCGGAAGCAAATGTAAAAATAAGAAATTCTTTGGAAAAATATAGACTGATGAGTATCGGTGCGTGTGTAAGTGCCCTCTTGATTTCTTCAAAAGATTTCTTCGCTTCAGTTTTCCACTTAAAGTCCACTCCTTTCTTTAACATCCTTTTTATATCTTTGACAATCTCAGCAAAATTAGGAATGAAGCGCCTAACAAAATTCACTTTCCCAAGAAAAGATTGAATCTCTTTCCTACTTCTTGGCAGATATACCTTTTGAATTACATTAACTCTATTAGGATCAATCCTAATTCCTTCTTCAGAAATGATATGACCGAGTAACTTGCCTGAAATTAAAGAAAAGTTACTTTTAGTAGGATTAAGAGAGATACCAAACCTTCTACATTTCAACAGAAGTTTTTCTAGGTGTTTCAGGTGATCCTCTTTTTTCTTTGAAAATACTATGATGTCATCAAGATATAAAACTACTATCTTATCCTTTTCTTTTGAAAAAGAAATGTCCATTGCTCTTTGGAAAGTAGCTCCCACATTCATGAGACCAAAAGGCATCTTGGCATACATGAATGTGCCCCATGGTGTTGTGAAAGTTTTTTTCTCTTGATCATCTGAATGCACAAGAATCTTATTGTACCCTGAGAAACCATCAAGCATAGACATTCTTTGTGAACCAAAAATATTTTGCAGAATTGAATCCATCTTGGGAAGATGATAGTTTTCCTTTAATGAAGCCTTATTCAAATTTCTGAAATCAATACAAATTCTTATTTCTCCACTCTTCTTTCTAACCGGAACCAAATTTGCAAGCCAATTTGAGAATCTGATTGGGACAATGATTTTAGCATCAAAGAGTTTCTTAATCTCCTTTTCAATCAATGGCATGAGAAGGGGATTAATTCTTCTCAACTTTTGTTTGAAAGGCTTCTCATTTTCTTTAATAAGAATAGTATGTTGAACAATGGAAGGATCATACTATTTTAAGTCAGCATAACTCCAAGCAAAAACATCAATAAACCTTTTCATCCTCTCAATATATTTGAATTTCATATCAACTGAAAGAAACTTTGAAATTTTGATCATCTGAGGTAAAGCTGATGTACCTCTATTTCCTCTTCATCAACTTGTATCTTTGGCAATCTGAACACATCATTCTGATCGAACAACTTTTCAAGAAGAATAAGTCCCTTTGGTATTGAATTATTCTTTAATTGCAAGACTTCAGAATTTTCTTTAGACTCAACAAGCATGTTTTGTTGATCTACTTTAGTACTTTCAAATCCTTCTTTCAGTTCAATAAAATTCTTTACCTGTTGATCATCTTCAAAAACTTGTCAATTGGTGATATTATCTAGTATAGCTGGTCTATGAATAACATCAACCTCATATTTCTCAGAAGAATGAATAGGAATGACAAACAAACTTGCCGAAACAGCAAAAGAATCAACATTGGAATTTTGGTCTCTAGTTTTGATAGTGAAAGAATATGCTTGAACATTTTCCAACATATCTAAAACTAGATTTCTGTATGCTCTCATTTTTACATCCTTTGTTTGATAGACACCCTCAACTTGTCTAATAACCAATTTTGAATCTTCAAAAACGGAAATATTCTGAGCCTTCATTCTTACCAAAACATCTAGACCCAAAATCAAAGATTCATACTCAGCCATGTTATTTGTGCAATCAAAATTCAGTTTGTAAGAGTAAAACTTACTCTCATCACTTGGACTTGTAATCCAAATTCCTGCTCCTACCCCTTCTTTACCTGCTGATCCATCAAAGTACAAAGACCACCATCCCTTCATCTCTTTGTCATTTTCTTGTTGATTTTCTGAGTGCTGATTTTCTATTTTCATTTCTTCCTCTCCACTATTAACTGACTCATTAAAAGGAATAGCATATCCAAGCTCGGTATCAAATGAATAAATAGGAAAATTTTGAGGTTTATCTTTGCTGCTTACCATATAAGCCATTCTAGTCTCCCGATACAATCTCCTTTGTTCACCAAAAATAGGAATGGTGGCATAAGTGAGGTCCATCTGCATTGTGCCTTTGTATGGATCATGACAGCTGATGATGACATGGTGAGTCTAGCTCTCCTCGGTCTTCCTAAGTTCTGGCATAGCTACCAAGACTCAGTAAACGGAAGAGAGAAACTACCAGATTGGGAACGACTTTGGTTGGATCTGATGCAGGAGGAGATAAGGAGAAGCATAGAGATGGATCTTCATCAAAACAATATGATGAAGAAAATATAGCCTTAGCGAGTAAGGCACGGAAAGGGAAAGGGAAGGTGTCCCATTCTAAGTCCAGTAGTTTGACAAATCGAAAGTGCGATGCTTTCATTGTCATGAGGTGGGCCATTATGCTATGAATTGTCCACAAAAGAAATCCAAGAAGGGATCCTCGAAGGGATCAGATGGTGAGGCATTGGCATCACAGTTTGAATTGGATTTCTCTCTTATCGCATGCATGGTTTCATCCATGGTGGGATGTGTTTGGTACCTAGACAGTGGAGCTTCGTTCCACATGTCTGGTGACAAGAATATTTTCAGTACCCTAGAGGAGAAGGATCTCCAAATGCAGATCGAGATGGGCGATGATGGAAAGTACCATGTTTCAGGTCAAGGTATGGTTGTGTTTCAGAGGGAGCATGGAGCTCCTCTCACCCTAACTGATGTCAAGTATGTACCAGGTCTGAAGAAGAATCGTGTGTTCGTTGCTATGCTAGAAGATAAAGGCTGTGATGTAGTCTTTAGTAAAGGAAAGGTATTCCTGAGGCATAACGGCACCAGACAGACCAAGAGAATGGGGATTCGAGTCAAGAATCTCTACAAGCTGGAGGTAGACGACTGTGCTGCATTCAGTTCCAAAGCTAAGTTAGTGCAAAGCCAAGATGTTGGCGAGCTATGGCATAGAAGATTGGGCTACTTGCACCATGGGGCCCTAAAGATCATGCAGCAGATTTCTACCGGACTACCCAAGGGGAAACTGGAGCAAACGATACATGCAAAGGGTGTACCCTGGGTAAGTATGCAAAATCTTCCTTTCAGGATCGAGACAGTAGAGCTGGAGAAATCCTAGAGCAAGTTCACTCAGATGTATGTGGACCATTCTCTACAGCCTCCATCGCTAAACAAAGGTACTATGTTACTTTTATTGATGATTTTTCTCGTAGATGTTGGATCTACTTTATGCAAAAGAAGGATCAAACCTTCATGAGGTTTTGTGAGTTTAAAGCCTTGGCAAAGATAGAATCTGGAAAGAAAATAAGAGTCTTGCGAAGTGCCAATGGTGGAGAGTATGTCTCCCAACAGTTTAAGGACTTCTGCGCTGCAGAAAGAATTAAACGGGAGTTGACGGCACCCCACAACCCACAGTAGAATGGGGTGACTAAAAGGAAGAATGGATCAATAGTGGGAGCAGCTCAAGCAATGTTGCATGACCAAATCCTACCACTTCATTTGTGGGCTGAGGCATGCAATACAACAGTATACTTACAGAACAAAACTCCTCACAGTATATTGGGGATGAAGACACCAATGGAGGCCTTTTCCGGGAAGCGATTAGATGTGAGTCACTTCCATATATTTGGATCATTGGTTTACTGCCATGTGACCAAAGATGCCCGGAAGAAGCTAGATCCAACAACTGAGTTGGGGATACTTGTGGGGTATACTGATACACCCCACAACTATTGGGTGTTTCTACCTGCCAGTCAGAGGACAGTATTGTGCAGGGATCTAAAGTTCAACAAGTAGAGAGCCATGCAAGTATCACTTGAGAGGGAACTCAAGTTGCATGCAGAGGAGGAACTTTTGGTTCCAAAGGAGGAGAAGCCTCATACCGATCTGGAGTAGCTGCATGCAGAGGATCTGAAAGCAGAGACATCCACTCATGGAGAGTCTTCTAGAGATGGGTGGAAACGCTCGAGGGAAGCTGACAGGTTGATGTTAGATGTGCGAGAGAATGTGGGGCAACCATCCTCTTAGCACAGACAGAGGAGATCACCCGAGCGATACACTGGTTACATGGCCCTAGTTGGGGAGTGTGTAGCGACCAAACCTTCTTCTTTTGAGGAAGCAGTGCAGTAACCAGTCTAGGTTGATGCGATGGTAGAGGAGTACGACTCTATCATTCAGAACAGTGTGTGGGATGTTGTCCCAAGACCTGGGGACAAGTCAATAGTGAGTTCCTGATGGCTTTACAAGGTAAAGCAGGCAACTGATGACAGTGTTGAGAAACACAAGGCAAGGTTCGTTGCCCATGGTTTCTCACAGGTCGAGGGGATCGACTACGATGAGACTTTTGCTCTTGTAGTAAGGTACTCATCTATCAGATCGATGTTGGCACTGTCAGCTTAGATGGGTTGGAAGATCCATCAGATGGATGTGAAGACTACATTCCTCAATGGGAAGATTGAGGAAGAGGTGTACATTGAGCAGCCGGAAGGATTTGAGACCTTCGATCATGAGTCACATGTTTTCCAACTCAAGCGAGCATTATGTGGGCTGAAGCAAGCACCTCGTGGTTGGTACACCAGGATCGACAGTTATTTCACCAGGTTGGGCTTCACGAAGAGTGAAGCAGATGAGAACCTTTACCACATCATGGTAGAAGGTAAGCCATTAATCATTGTTCTTTATGTTGATGATCTGATTTTGACAGGTGATGATCAGTGGATCAAGTCTTGCAAGGAGGACCTGGCAAGAGAGTTTGAGATGAAATACATGGGTTTCATGCACTACTTTCTAGGCATGGAAGTGTGGCAGAAGGATGTGGAAGTCTTTGTGTCTCAAGGGAAGTATGCCAATGAGATACTCAGGCAATTCTACATGGAGAAGTGCGAACCCATGTAGAATCCTCTAGTAGGTAACTGGAGGAAGGAGGATGCTACTTCAAGTGAGGTAGTAGCTGCTACTGTTTATCGACAGCTTATGGGTTCACTAATGTATCTAGTGAACACACAACTAGGTTTGTGCTTTGCGGTGAACCGGCTGAGTCAAGCTATGGTTCAGCCTACCAAGATATTTTGGAAGACAGTGAAGCATGTGCTGAGATACCTCAGAGGCACATCTCAGTATGGATTGTGGTGCAAACAGACAAAGGGAGTGAAGCTTCAGGGCTTCATAGATGCTAATTGGGCAGGGATTCCATCAGACCGGAAGAGCACTTCTGAAGGAATCTTCAACCTTGGTTCAGCTACAGTTTCTTGGTACAGTAGGATATAGAGGTCAGTTGCACTTAGCTCAGCAGAGGCTGAATACACGGCTGCCAGTCAGGCAACATGCGAGGCCATTTGGATGCGAAAGATTCTAGTGGGATTGTTTGGCCAGTGGATGGATTCAGCTATAATCTATTGCAATAATCAGAGTTGTATCAAAATCTCTGAGACTCCAGTATTTCATGACAGGTCCAAGCACATAGATATCCGGTACCATCATCTTCGAGACTGTGTGGTGAAGAGGATCATGTTGTTGCTGTATGTTTCGACCAAGGAGCAGGATGCAGATATTTTGACTAAGGCATTGTCAAAATGCAAACTCGAGTTCCACAAAGACAGGATTGGGGTCACTGATAATCCCTTTCTTATTGAGAGGGAGTGTTGAAAATAACAACAAGAAATGCTAAATATAGAATTGCTAAAAATAGCATCGCTATAAATAGCATTTCGGGATACCTTCCAATTTTAGTTAGTCCCTAAACTAAAATTGAGAAGTAATATTCGAATTTGTTCTTAGCAGCCATTTGATTAATAATTAATTAATTCATCCTGAGTTAATTAGTTGGAGAAAATCAAACATGGAGTTTATGTGAAGACATGCAACAATTTCTCCGTTGATTGAGGAATTTATCCCTTTGTTAAGGAGATGAGGATGAGTTGTACTTTGAGCTGTAATTAGTTAGCTCAATTAACTGAGTTAAGTCTATTTAGATTAGTTCCAATAGTTTGTAGAACTAATTGTGAGTTCAGTTAGTTAATGCATGCATGCATGTAACTACTGCTCTTCAGATAACTGGATATTCTCTCAGAAATAACTCATGCATGTCAGTTCAGTCAAAGACCTAGTTGAGATCAGATGGTGGGAAAGTGTACTATCAGTTGGAGGAATATTCCTTGGAGGATATCTCTTGCATGTAGAAGGAATTCATTCCTTGAAGATTGTGTAGTTATTTCTTGGTTTAGTGAGTTGTATGAGGTCAAACTTCACACAGGTGGCGTCACTGGACCCCAAGGAAACCTGCGCAAGGAAATAGGAGTCTTGGAGGGCTAAGGAAAGGCATATGTGTTGTCTACTCAATTTATGAGTGGTATTGAGGGATTGTACTGAGAGCTAGATAGCCTCTGAGCTAAAGCTTTATGTAATCTAGAGATAATTTCCACTTGTATGATAATATAGAGATCGAGGTTTTTAGTTGAGGCTTTCCCCAGAGTATTCTTCTGTGTTCATGTGTGATTGCTTTCTCTTCATCTGTTATATGTGTTCTATTTGATCTTGCTCATAATCGATTAAGCTTCCGCAAAGTTTGTTGTAGAAATAAAACTAGTATTTTGCTTTAGTACATTGCATTATCAGGTGATCTACAGTGGGAATTTCTACACGGAGCACATTGAGGACTTCCAAAAATTAAATATTAGGGTAACTGATATTCTATAGGACCATAGGATTGACATTTTCATAGGGACTCTAAAGGATAACATCCAACAAGAAGTTTTCTTCTAGGACCCTGATTCATTGGAGAAGGCGTTATAGGTGGCAAGAAAAGTTGAAAGAAAATTTATGGAAACAAGGAAGTTTACTACTCACAACTATAAAAATGGAAGTTTTTTTGCTCCTAACCTTCCACAACCTATAAGGTTGACACCACAATAATTGGAGGAAAAAATAGCAAAAGGGCCTTGTTATAGTTGTGATAGAAAATACACTAAAGGTCGTAAGTGTCCTGAGAAGAAATTATTTTACATAAATTGTGAAGAGGAGGAAGGAAAGGAACAAGAAACATCAAAAGAGGATGATATACACCAAGAACCAACCCCTGAGAAAGAAGAAATGAATTTGACCATATCTTGTGATGCATTAGCAGGAATTACCATTCCTAAAACTCTCAAGGCAGAAGGATATATCAAGAAGAAAAAGGTAATAGTGTTGATTGATTCGGGTAGTGCCCATAATTTTATTCATTGTAAGATAACAAAGGAATTGAATTGCTTTCTATATCCAACACCAGAGTGTCAAGTGATGGTTGCAAATGGAGGAACCATAAATTGCTCTAGAAATGCCATAATATCAACTTAACCATGGGCAAATATGTATTGAATAGTCCAATGCTTTCCATACCAATGGGTGGTGTTGATGTTTTACTAGGAGTCTAATGGTTACAATATTTGGGGACAATAACTTTTAATTTTCAAGAACTTTTATTGAACTGTTTTTGGGAAGGAGAGGAAGCTGAATTAAGGGGTATCACAGGGAAAACAAGAAATATAATCAACTCTAATAGCATGACAAAGGTTTTGAAGAAATAACAACAGGGCGCAATTACACAATTATGCTTACTAGATGTTCAAACAACGAAATCATCTATTTCTCCAAAATCTCCAAAATGTTTTGGAAAATCATTCCAAGGTATTTGAGACTCCCCATGGCCTCCCACCTATTCATGATCATGAACATGCTATTCATTTGATTCCGGGAAGTGTTCCTCCAAACATCAAGCCTTATAGATATCCCTATGTCCAAAAGAGTGAAATTAAACATATGGCTGCAGAAATGTTAGAGGTTGGTATAATTCAACTTAGTCAAAGTTCTTTCTCTACTCCAGTAGTATTGGTGCACAAGAAGGATGGATCATGGCATATGTGTCTAGATTATAGGGAGCTCAACAAGCTCACTATTAAAGATAAATTTCCCATTCTTGTTATTAATGAATTGTTGGATGAATTACATGGAGAAATTTACTTCACCAAGCTAGATCTTCATTCAGGATATCATCAAAATTAGAATGAAGGTTGAAGACATTTTGAAAACAAGAGAGAAACTATGGCCTAAGAGGTTTAGAATAACAGTGGGGCCTAGAGACAAGCTGTTTGAGTGGCTAACTTGTCTCCTGAGCGTTCTGTTGATGGTGTTGGATGAATGTGTGTGATATTCCATCGATTCCACTAGATTAAGGTCACATATGAGGTTGAATTTGATCATAGTAGCCTATCATCTCATGTTTACCCCGGTTAGCATGGTTACTTGGGTAGATGTGGGAGGAGGGTGTTGCATTTACATTAAAAAATTAAATGGATAGAAAAAGAAAAAAAATACAGAAATGTGTTTTTAAATTTCTCAGAAATAATTATAATAATATAGTAATAATTTCAAAAAATCCATAATCAATATTTTCTAATTTATATATTAAAATAAAAATCCCAAATTTTTATAATAAAAAACAAAAACACTTTTTCAAATTAAATTTTAAAAAAAAAGGAAAAAAAAAGAGACATAAAAATAACTTTCAAAAACAAAACAAAATAAAACAAATAAAAAACACAAAAAAACACTTTTAAAAACTAAATTCAAAACACTTTTTTTAAAACTAAAATTAAAAATTAAAAGAAATTAAAACAAACATTAAAAAAAATAATAATAATAAACTAAAAAAAAAAAATTAATGAAAGAAAACATTAAAACTATTAAAAGTTTCATGTATTTTGGGGACGGGCATTGCGTGACCCCTCCACATACATTCCCATTCCTTCCACCATGTTTATCCAAGCAACCACTATCTAGTTGGCCATGGGCCACCTTAACAACAACATGGTGGTGGAGTGTGTGTGGATGGGAACAATGGAAGGGTGTCCACCTTTGGTGGGGTGACCTACAACTTAGATGGTGGTGGAGCTTGTTTGGATGGATGTAGTGAGAGGATGGGAGATTGGGTAAAGGTTTGGGTTTTTCTCACAAAACAAACGAATTTTTAATAGTTTTAATGATTTGTTTCTGTAAGAAAAACCAAGGCATCAAGGCGTTCCAAAAATCTAGCTAGTGTTTTAGATAAAAGAGGGACCTTGTTGATCCTATCACCAATGTTCAACTTTCCTTTATCCACGGAACCATAGATATAATTTCTCGCATATTAAGGAAGAATCAAGTTCCTACTTCTTTGAAGCCATTAAGCAACATTAGTGGTATCTTGAAATCTGTCAAGGATCATGTTGACCCTTCAAACATGTAAGGGGTATACTTAATGTCGTTCTCTTGAGGGGCTCCCTATGTTGGTGAGACACGAAGATATGTTAAGCAAAGGATTCTAGAGCATGTGGAAGACATTAAACATGGTAGGTCTCATTCCTCAGCTCTGGCTAAGCATGCTGAGAAAACCAAACGACATATTTGCATTGAAGACTACATGATCCTATCAAAAAATGGGCACTATCATCATAGGAAGTTCATAGAATGCACTGATATTGAAAAACACTCAGGAAATCTGAATAGAGATGATGGTTGGAAGATTAGTAAGAACTTGGTTGCCGCCATTTCTTTTAGATTTGAACAATGCAAACTTTGAAAAGGGAACTGATATTGTTACCCGTTTCAAGAGATAGAAAGAAATTGACCCGATTTTGAAAAGGGGCAATGCAGAACACATATTTTTTTTAGAGCATAGTTTTTGGCACTTTGAACATTACGTTTTAGAATGTTAGTGATTTGCATGCTGATTTAAAAAAGTGGTGATTCTGCATCAGACCCTTTTTTTAAAAGACCTGTTTTTTGACTTTAAATTTTCTAATGTATGAAATGTAAATAATTATTTTCTAAATTTAACAAATTTTGAAGTGGTTTTCTTCTTCTTCTTCTTCTTCTTTTGTAGTGAGGTTTTTATTGTTTTGCATATTAAAAGAAGAAGGTCAATATTTTGAAGTTTTGATATTCTACATTTTTATACATCGTTAATTAATTTTCAATGCACATGAAATAATTGTCTCGAAAAAACAATAATTTTTAACAATTGACATAAAAATAGCCATTTTCAACACAAATATAACTAAAAAATTACATATTTTGATAATATTTGTAATTTTTTGCTAGAAATGACATGTCAAAATCACAAATTTTATAGGAAATATTTAACTAAAAATGGTCAAATAATATATATAATATAATATATATATATATATATTATATATATATATATTTTTATGGATTTCATGTCAAAAAAATAATAATAATTACTGTTTTTTTTAAATAATGATTAACATAAGAATTAATGCGAAAATCACATAATACAAATATTGAACACATAACAACATTAATTGAATTCTTATTCTTCTCATCAAATGTCAAAGTCAAAACATTACAAGTATAACTAATTAATAGTTACAAAAAATGAGTTTGATTTCCAAGCATAACTTAAATTTAATCAACAATATCATGTAATCCAAACTCTTCATTCTCTAGAGTTTCATCATTGTCTTCTTCCACAAAATTTTCTGCTTCATTTTACTCATTGTCCTCTTCTAATGGATCTTTGATGTCTGCGAATCTCCCAATGTATGCTTTTCCAATCATTCCATGTAATGGTGGTTGAGGTTCTTTTGCCTTTTTTGCCACACGTGATTCACTAAAGTCGCCTTTCTTCAACCCAATTTCTTTGATTGCATTAGGAAGCAATTGAAGAGCATTAATTTTTCACTGAATAAAATTGCACTGTATTGGATCTTTTTCAATGGCTAAGGCAACATGCTTGTGTTGTACCTAATTATCAAACACAAAAGAAATAATGGAGTAAATTAGTACAATGACATATAAATTAAGAAAGAAGATATTGAAATTCAATTTCATATAATAAAACTTACCCGAGCCAGAAAATAAATCGAGAACCCAATCTCCTTCATTTGAACATATGTCTATAAGATAATTAATCAATAACTATGGTTTTTGATAAATGTTAACTATCTCTCATTTTTCTTCTTTGTCTTCATATGTTAATTTTCTCACAACAACATCATAAGCCAGTACTTGGCTATGACTCTTTCCATCTACCCAATTAAAAATCATAGACATATAGCTATCATCTTTTTCCCAACTATCAATATGGATGAACTCACAATCATTTATAAATGGTTGATCTTCATGATTAAGAAGATTTGACTTTTGCCTGTAACATGTAATAGTAAAAGCTCAATTAACTTGTACATAAATTAATTTTTTGACATTAATCAAATATACATTTTCAACGTCTTACCATATAAGTTGAATCCTTGAGTTTGTCTTCCCCTTGAAGCTTGACAATAACATTGCCAATTGTGTGTTTGAATGAAATGTCACAAATCTCCATATTGGTGATGATATGACTTCTAGAAATCGCGCAACAACTTTACTAAAAGCTTGATAAATATAAGGGTCACTATCATAGTCAATGTTTGGAATATTAAAACCATGGAGAATATCTGCAATAATTAGGTCATAATCCCTTTTAGGTATGAGTTTATCAATGTCTTCACAATCGCCTTGTATTAATTGATATTGAATAATGTCAATCCCATTCCAAATGAAATGAGTGAAAGTTGGATCAAGTTCAACATTCCTAAGGCTTTGCTTCTTCAGTCTTTTGATCTTAATTTTTTCAATAAAGGTTCTGAAACTATCTGGTGCTCCATTTTCATCCTTCCTCATCTTTACTAAAATAAACAAATATATGTGTAATTTATAAAATAAAAATAGCATACAAATGAATAAAAATGAATGTATAAATCAACATACATTTTTAAATGCAAGATAAAAAAAAATTAATGTTGATGTAGAACGTGAATCTGGAAAGTTGAGTACAACATCATCCCAACTATCTTCATTCAACAATTTAACCATTTGTACTTGTATTTTCGTTTAAACTTTGTGACTACATAGATAAAGTAAAAAAAAGTTAATATAATGATATGTATAACAAATACTACCAAGAACAATATGTTATATTTAAAAGAAAGATATAATCTAGAAATAAGTAAAAATAATTCAACAAACTTACTTTTGAAATTCCTCTTACATTTCCTCCAATGATAATTCCCCTGACCTCACATGAGATAATAATTCTTTGACAAGTATTTCATCCTTCACTCTTTGCAATGCTCTCGAAGGTGTGATAGTTATCTTCTGGAAACTACTTCATTTCAGGACTTGATATACTGTTGCTACATATCAATAGTTTATACCTTTTGACCTTCTAGTTTTTAATGCCAATGTTCTCCCACATGCTAAAAATCTCCTTAATCAATTCCCATATCTCTCAAGTTATAAATGCCAACTGGAAAATGTTGTAATACCTTTGAATAAATCAATATTTACTCTGTCACCTTTTGAACTAATTTTCTCCTTAATTTGATAGCCTATTTCCATACAACATTCCTTTCAGAAATCTACAATAAGATTTATCTTATCCCCGCCACATTTTTCTTCAAATTAACTATGAATAAATCTAACCCTTTGGATGAAATTCATAGACATCCTATATTCATTATCTGAATTATGATCCCATGCCACTAACTTTTGCTTTTGTATCTAATAAACCAACATAAATGATACATTTCATTGTTTCAAAACGTGGGTTATTGGGATATTCCTCCATCAATTGTCTTTGCGCTTCTACATAATAGTTCCCCCCAAGCATATAATAATTTTACTCAAAACATTTTGACTTATCAAATGCTTTTTTGTTGGGAACTTAAACTGGATCAACAAGAAGCACATAATTAACCACATGAGCATATGGATTGTACCTCATCAATGTCTTTAAGTTGTAAACATGCAGGTGGTGTGGCTTTCTGATTTGATATTTACATTGTCATTCACTTTTCTTATAGATTTGTCTCACATTAAGCTGAAATGTATGACCACCCTCATTTAAGTTTCTCTTTGTCAAGTTTTGTTGAATGGAATTTTGTTTTGTTTTAATAATGTCATCCTCTAAATCAACTCTTGGTGTAATGATTTCTCTGCTTTCTTTTGAAGTTTCACTAGGATATTCACTATTTGTAATGACTACTTGAGAATGTTCAACTTTACTTTTATTCGTCATACATTCTTATCATTATCTAGAATAGATTTATTCTTGGGCATCGTTACTTTTGGTCTTTTACGGCTCTTCTCCTTTCTAACATTAGTTCCAATGTCATCCTTGGTAACGACAACATATTCTTCAGTGCCAGTTTCAACTTCCTCATATTCAAAAGTAATTAGTCTACCTTTGCTAGATTTATCCACTAGAGGCATTTTTTCTTATCCCTTGGATATAGTTTTGTAGCATCATGAATTACTACTTTTTGCTTGTTTGCCTATCTTCTTCTGACATTGATTAGAAACTGTTGACAACTTTCATAATATCATGCTCTATGAAATGAATGCCTTCTAACATAATTGAAACACTTTCAACAAAATTATGCCAAACAAAATATCATATGTCAATAAAAACAAAGTTATAAAAATATAATGAGGCAATTACAAGAATGCAAAACACAAATATAAATAAGAATACTTACGATATTTTGTGTCATATCATTTATGATTTGTTTAGACAAATTTGTAGATACCTTTCTCGTGTCATACACTGAATATAATAACTGATATTTAATCCTTTCATGTGACTTGGGCGGTTTTGTAAGTATGTAAACAACTTTACTGTTCGGTACCGAACACCTGTCTATGACCTTTCCCAGCACCTCATAAATTCCATTATCATTAGATATATCAACATATAGATATATCTACACATCTTGGCTTTCTCTTTCTTTCACATGCCAGACATTTGTTGGAAGTTTCACTTCTTTTGATTTTTTCCAGTATGAAATCTTCTTATTGTTTGAGGAACTTAAAATATTTGTAGCTATCAGCTTAGGTTTGGTTCGTTCAATAGTATTTTTGAAGATCCACCTTTAATAATATTTAGTCTAGAAAGATTCACAAAAATCTTCTTTGATGCCATTTTCCTGATAAAAAAGACAGATATATAAATTAGTAAATTACAAAAAAAATTATAGCTTAAATTAACAAACAAAATGATAAATGATAATTATTTTTGTAAAACATAACAATTAAAAATAATAATAATAAGAAATTTAAAAAATATAGTGCCCTGTAACCCCACCCAGAAATCGGTCGGCCCACCCAGGCCAGCAGTTGGCCTAGCCCCCCTACCCCAACCTAGAGGCCCAACAACCGCCCCCCTACCCATCCCTAGCCCCACCTAGCCCCCCATCCAAGCCCAACGGCCCAACGGCCCACCGCCAGGGTGAGGCGAGGGGCTGGGCGCCAGCCCGCCTGCCCCACCCCGACGGCCCAATGACTCGCCGGCCATTGGGCTATCGGTGTGGAGCAGGGTGTTCGGCATCTGGGCCACCCTCCCCTCACCCACAGGCCAGTTGGGCCGTCAGGAGCATGATTGGGCCCACCACGCCCACTGCAGACATAGTGGGTAAATTTGTCGCACAAAAAAATTTGATTTCTAAAAAAAAAAAAAAATGAACAAACTTATTTAATTTTAAAACTTGCACAGCAAAAAAATTTACTAACCTTTCACATGGGATAATCTTCCGTTGAATATGTTGTTGATAGCAATGTAGATACTCCACAAATTCGCTCCAATTCTTTTAACGAACCTCGGAAAACCTTGATGTGATGTGAGGAATAGTAATAATGAAATTTATTATATAGCGGAAATTACAAAATTGTTTTACCATACGATTAATGTGGGATTAATTTGTTTTTATAAATTTTAACATGTAAATTTTGTTATGGCGATATAGGAAATTATGATAAAGTAAACATTCTAGAATTGTTTTACAGCACGGTGAATGTGAGATTAATTTGTTTTAGAAGGTATAATAAAAATTTAAAAAAAAAAATGATTGTCTAGTAAATATTATATAGTTGAAGTAATAAATTAATTTAGGTAAAATATTTAGTTTACAATTTTAATTTAAAAGGTTTATTTCATAAGAAAATTTTAGTTAAAATTTTTCAATAAATTGTAGAACAAAATAATGGAGGGAAATACATGAAACGAAATTTTTGAAAGGAAAACTTTTGGCGAAATTTTTTTGAGGGAAATTTTCATTCTTTAAGCTATATATTATCATTAGGAGAGTCTTCATTTGTATCATTCAACCTCTTCTATTTGAAAGGCATGGATTCTTCTAATAGTGAAGTTTTGCTTTGTGAAGCATCAACATCTTCATCGCGTAACAACTCTATTCATATTGATGAATATAACAGAAATTCTTCCACTATGAATAGAGAGTCAATTCTTCTGCTTAGCCCTAATCCTAAGGACTATGAGAGCACCACTGATGAAAGACAATTTGAAGAATTTCAAATAAATAAAGAGTCACGGTTTCCACTTAGTCCTAATCCTATGGATTATGAGAGCAATAGTGATGAAGAGCATGATAAATAATTTCAAAAGAATGGAGTGTCACGGTGTCCACTTAGTCCTAATCCTATGGACTATGAGAGTAGCAGTGATGAAGAGCATGATGATGAATTTCAAAAGAATGGAGTGTCACAGTGTCCACTTAGTCCTGATCCTATGGACTATGAGAGCAATAGTGATGAAGAGCCTGATGATGAATTTCAAAAGAATGGAGTGTCACAGTGTCCACTTAGTCCTAAACCTATGGAATATGAGAGTAGCAGTGATGAAGAGCATGATGAAGAATTTAAAAAGAATGGACTGTCATAGTGTCCACTTAGTCCTAATCCTATGGACTATAAGAGCAGTGTTGATGAAGAGCATGACGAAGAATTTCAACTGAATAGAGTGACATAGTGTCCACTTAGTCCTAATCCTATGGACTATGAAAGTAGTAGTGATGAAGAACATGATGAAGAATTTCAAAAGAATGAAGTGTCATGGTGTCTACTTAGTCCTAATCCTATGGACTATGAAAGCAACAGTGATGAAGAATTTCAAATGAATAGAGTGTCACGGTGTCCATTTAGTCCTAATCCTATGGACTATGAAAGCAACAATGATGAAGAACATGATGAAGAATTTCAAATGAAGAGAGTGTCACAGTGTCCACTTAGTCCTAATCCTATGGAATATGAGAGAAGCAATGATGAAAAACATGAATATTTTCAAATAAATAAAGAGCCGCAGTTTCCACTCAATCCTAATCCTAAGGACTATGAGAGTAGTGATGAAAGATAGGATTAAGCACTTAGTTCTAATCCTAAGGACTATGAGAGTAGTAGAGACAAAGGACAGGATATAGAATTTTCAGTAAGTAAACAGTCACATTTTCGACGTAGTCCTAATCCTATGGACAATGAGAGTAACACTTACAATGCACATGAGGAAGAATATCCAATAAAAATCGAGTCGAATTTTCCATTTAGTCCTAATTCTAAGGACTATGACAGTAGCACTGAAGAAGGGGAAGATGAATAATATCCTCCAAGTCAGTATTTCAAAAGCACAAATCATCATAGTGAAGATAACATTCCTCAAAATGATGATGAAAATTCTTATACAAATGATGATCCAATGATGGAGATGTTGCAAGGAAATATTGTATCGAGGAGTAGGAGCAGACCTTTTCATATCAATCCAATATGTTCTAGTTATACAAGTGGTAGAGCAGAATATTTGACGAAAATAAGTTCTATTAGCACTCTCATTTCAAGTGAATGTTGTCAAAAAGATTCTTGAAACATATGGATTTCAAGTTTGCATTAGAGAAAAGTAAGAGATATTTGTCAATGAATAAAAGCGTGAAAATTTCATATTTAGTTATGTGTATGCAATCTATATTGTCAGGTTATGATAATCATATTGGGTCTTTATTTATATGTAGAAAGGATTTCAAAATGTTTCATTCAATGGGTAATTTTTGTCCCTAAAGAATCCAAGAAAATTTGGAAAAGGCTCCCACATTTTATTAAGCAGTACGTCATAAATGACAGTTTGGGCCATCATCAAATACTACAATGTCATGGATGAAAGATTTATTTTCAAAGCATGGAGAGTGTATGCCAAATAGAGAGACAATACATATTCCAGATAATTTTTCAAGACGATAAATCTACAACTTATACAAAGAATATGCAGAAGGTTCTGAGGGACATGGTTGATTTATTACATATCAATATTTTGTGAAGGTATGGAAGAAATAATTCAACAATGTCTGTATTCGTAAGACAAGGATGGGGATTTGCAGTACATGTGCTTCTCTTAAATAAAAAAGGGATAAATGTGAAGGGTCAGAAAGAGGTAAGCATTCATAAATTTAACTTTTAAAATTGTATAGTCATCAACTATGAAAACGTATTTATTAATGACTTTCTTTTATGTTGTGTAGATTCCATTGTCAAAGAACTTCAAGAGCATTGCGAGCAACAAACAAGTGAAAGGAAAAAGTTGTACAAGCATCGAAAGAAGTGTTATGATAATCCGAATAAATATTTGGGTTTGATAATTGATGGTATGGACCAGAAGAAAACACTTTTACCACATTTTGTTCGCACACCCAAAAATTTACAGGAGTAAAATTTTATTCAATATCACTTAGTCAATTGTATGGTCTTCAATGGAAAAATGTTGCCAAGGGTGTACTTCACAGCTCAAAATATTCATAATGATGCAAATCTGACAATAACCATAATTCATGATGTTGTTTCTCATTGGTTTGGTAATCTTCCTGAAGTTTTGTATCTACAGTTGAATAACACTTGCCGTGAAAACAAAAAACAGGTTGTTTTTGGATATCTAAACATGCATGTTGAATTGAGAATTTCTCATAAGGTAAAGATTGATTTTCTTCTTGTTGGGCACACTCATGACCATATTGATCATATGTTCAGTCATTTTTCAGTCACATTGAGGAAGGAAGTTGGGAGATTGCCATCATTAATTGCATGTATTAATAAATCATACATGCTAGAGCCTACTTTTGTTGTGTTGGAAGAAATTGTTGACATGCGAAGGTTTATTTTGGGATCGCATGGTGAGGAGAAATGCATTGAGCAACTTAATGACATTAGCTTCCAACATCAATTTCGTATCAAAAAAATTGATGGGAAAACACTAATATGGGGAAAGAAGTATTCAACTACTGCAGAATGGGCATCGTCATCAAGTTTGAAATTTTTGAAGTTCATTCCAGATCATCTATTATTTGCATCACATATATTGTTATTACAATCAGTTGGTGAAGTTCATAATGCACACAGACATAATAGAGATATAAATTATTCTGATTGCCTAGAAGAAGTTAAAAAATGTATTAGATATACATATGAGTACTTTGACATTGTTGATTCTGTTTGGTGGGAGTTAGTTTTCAATAATCAAAGTGATATCATTTCAAGAAAAAACAAATGAAGATATACCTTTGAAAAATCCATTTATTTGGCCACAAAATGTGTCAAATGAACATGAGGAAAGAAACATTGTTGAACAACAACAATCTCAAGGTATTATTAATTCTTCATAGACAGAGGAAAGAGAGATGTATATTGGTTCCAGAAGATCTCGTGCACAACATGAAGCCATTGGATACCTTTACAGGGGTTCAGTACAAGATATTAAGGAGGGTTACATGATCACAGTGCTAGCAGATGGAGATCCTAATGGCTATTCATTCTGGGTTGCTAATGTTATAAAGGTCTTTACAGAAAATGAAAATGTTACAGGTGTTGAAGTACATTGGTATGCCACAAATACACACCCATTCAATGGTGTGTATAAGCCATAGATGGTAGCTAATAAAAAAATTGGTAGAAAGAGAAAAAAAAGGGTACAAATATAAATCTTCGCTGCACAAACCTCTTAAAATTGGAGGATGTTGGCATACTTGTTTATGACTTCAATTTAACAAAGAGAGGAACTCTTTGCTTCAAGATGATAGAGATTTGCAAAAGGTTGTTACCAGAAGGAACAGTGTTGAGATGGGGGGTGTTGAAACCAGTCGTAGATCCAGAAGAATTTTGAAACCTGAAATGGTGGGCATGCATGTGGACTCAGATGGGGCACTAGTTGATGAAAGATAAAAATATGAAACATCTTCGTCTGCATCGAGTCATTCATCTGAAGATGTGAATTCTGATGGTATGCAAGAAAATATGAGTGATTTTGAATAATTCTCTAAGACAAATTATATAATTGATGTTTGCTTCATATCTTGAAATAAAAATTTTGATTTCCATATGGTGTTAAATCATAAGTTATGAGTCATTTTTATGTTATTGGATTATATGTTTTAATTATGATAATTTTTATTGTTTAGAGTATCTACAATGCAACAATAAATTAAAGATATAATGTATGTTTCATTCAATCTACAAATAATGACATTTTGATTAATTTAGTCATGTAATTTGTTCATAATGTCATTGTTTTTTTTATTTTATGGTTGAAAATTTTCCAAATTTTTTTGTATCTTTAGTGTTATGGTTGAAAACAATTATAATTTTAGCAATCTTTAGTGTGATGTTATTATATGTTTAACAACATCGATGAAAACTAATAGAACCTTAAAGTGTTTCAGATCCCATTATTTTATCTTTATTGTCATTACTAAAACATGTTGAAATTGTACTTAGGAAAGAAAAATGTTATTCTACCAAAAACATTAGTGTGTTTTTTTCCTCAAAAACAACTGTTTTTTTTCACATAAAAATTCGGTTTTACTGGGATTTTTTAAAAATGTTGAAAATTGCCCCTAAAAAAAAACCATCATTCCAGTATCAACACTTGTTGTTTTTAGGGTGTTTTTTGCACAGTTTTTGCACAAAAAAATCGTTTTCACTGCCGTTTTTAAAACATGTTCAAAATTGACCCTAAAAAGAAAACCATCATTCCAGTATACGCATTTTTCGTTTTCAGCACTATTTTTGATGTTTTTTTCAGGGTTTTTTGGCTAGAGTTCCCGTTTTTGCTTCATGCTGAAGCAAATCCTTTCCCTTTTCCCTTCTACTTTCATTTTCTTGTCTCATTTGAAATTTTGTCTTCTTCATTTTTATCTTCCCCTTCATTCTCTCTTTTGTTGGGTGTGGAGCCTCATTAGTTTCTTGATTCAGAGGTATTGTTTCAGCTGCATTTGGATGTCAATCCCTTATAGGAGGTGCGGGGGGGGCTTCAACCTCCCCCCCCACACTAGTGTCACCAGGGGGAGGGGGGGGCTTGGTAGGGGTTCAGGAGTAGCGCCCTTGAAGAAAAAATTAGAGAAAATTTGCCTTGTAAATATTATAGTTTCATAGTCAATCTCGATTGTTTATCAGGTGAAATATTTAACATTAGAAGTTATTTTAATTTAGGGTTTTTTTCTTAGAAGACAACCCTTAATTTATATGACGGTATTGTATTGCGACTGTGTATTATTCCATGACAGAAAAACATAAGAAACTGTGTGAGAGATAAGAGGAAGTTACAAGAAATTTTCTATAGGTTGTATCCCTTTAGTTTGCTAGATAATATATAAAGGAATGACTAGTTGTTTCTCTGGGGATGTAGCCCAAATTGGGTGAACCACATATATATGTGCCTCTCTTGTTTTATGATTTTTTTAGTGTTGGTGTTTCTGCAACATTTTATGTGTTCCATTGCTTTGTTATTTAATTCGAACATATTTATGTTGATCATTAAAATCTTCTCCTTGATTCTTCGTACTTTATTTTTCTTCTAACCCCCTTCTTTTTAGCTTGGTCAAATATTTTCTTAGATTTCAAATGTATATATATATATATATATATATATATATTGGATATTTTGATGGCTTGGTCCAACCCGAGGGCTATGGGGAGGGGCTATATTACACATCAACAATCTTGTGTCCTAAAAAATCCAAGTTGACTTGGGAAGGGGCACCAATAATTATTGATCCAGGTGGATATTGGTGGCCACCTACCAAGTCCACTTGGACCCCCACCATTGTTTCTGTCAGCTTTTCAGTTTCCTTAATTGTAACACAGTTTACTATTTTTAGCAGTTTTTCGGGTCCTGAACTTCTAGAGCCATTTTGAGGCCCTAAACGACGTTTTTTGGGAAAACTGGGAGCAACATGGTTCCATGGGCCGATGTTTCTCTTCCCAAAGTTGTAGTTCTTAGATAGATCTTTCTAACAAGATATTGTGCATGTCAAATGAAGATCGTATGGCAAAGTTACAATCCTGGGAAGTTGATGTACCAATTTACCCAAACGGGGCCCACAGTTTGGCGTTTCATCTTCTAGGGTTAGGTTTTTGGATGTTTAGGGTTTTCCATTGTTTCTCAATAATAAATAGGCCTTCGAGCCTCATTGTAACATAGTTCAGAGGCATGTAGCCGCCACATCTCTTCTCAGAGATAAGCTACCATCGCCTTAGCTAGTTTATTTCCCTTTCTGTTTGTAAGCATATTTCAGTGTTTTACATTAATGAAATGAAGTATTATTTCCACTGCATCTTTGTGTATATGGTTATCTGTGTATTTTTTTGCACTCTTGTTTAAATCTAGATCAGTGGTATCAGAGCGGTCTGCTTTCTTCTCTGTTTTTCTTTGCATGTCCCCAATGAGGTCGGGATATAAGGAGTTAGGACTTGAACTGGTCGAACCTTTGCAAGACTAGCCTCACAAATCCCGATGGCCTCCCATGGCGGATGAAAAGAAAGAGGAGGGGGTAGAAGATCCTATCAAAATATTTCTCGAAGAAGCCCTCGAGCGACAAAGGAACGTGATGATGGACAACTTTGCCCAGATCTTTCAACGGCTACCCAGGGGCAACGCATCGGCTTCCAACAGCTACTCTAGAAATGCCACACCATTTAAGGTACAAGTTAATTTTGAAAACCCCATATTCAAGGGTCAGATAGACGTAGATGTCGTTGATAAATGGTTAAATCTGCTAGAGGGTTATTTTTCTGTTCATGATTTTTCCAGTTGGGAAAAGATTATTTTCGCTCTTCTCAAAGCAGCCCCCCACATCAAGGACTGGTGGGAAACCTACTGCAAGCATAAGGATGAAAGTACAGGGTCACTATTTTCGGCTGCACCCACTTGGAATTCATTCCGGGATGCCATCAAGGAGCTATACTACCTTGTCGAAAGCTATGAGGATCAATACATAAAGTGGACCACGTTGCGGCAGGGAAGGGACCAAGACGTGCTAGAGTTCACCAATAGTTTCCATACCCTTCGCAGAAAGTTGGGTATCAAGGATTCAGAGCAGCATTTGGTACTCAAATACTGCGGCTACCTGCACAAGTACATCCAGGAAGAAATAGAATCCCTGAACATCTCCTCGCTTGGCACGGCATACTGATATGCTGTCAAGGTCGAGAAAAAGTTTAAACAAAAGAAACGAGACTTTGGATTTGCGAATCCAAAGTAAGGGAAAGGTGCCCCCAAACCGCAGAACAAAGGACAAAGCCAAAACGGGGCGGCCCAAGACAACCCTCCAAAGCTAAAAGCAAAAAACAACGCCGCGAAGCCAGAAAAGGACACGGGAAAGTGGTGTGAGTTCCATAAGGGATCCACTCACAACACAAGTGAGTGTCGGGCCAAGCAGTCACTAGTGGCTGAGCTAAAGGATTCAAGTTCTGACTCTGAGTCAGAACCCGACAAGGGGAATGACAAAGGGAAGCAGATTATCGATGCGAAGCCCAACGTCATTGTTCCCACCACGAAGATCCATAGGAGGAGGAGCATCTCTACCACTCCTGGATGTGGGTAAAGGGCTCCTCGCTACAGTTCATTGTCGACAGCGGGAGCCAAAGGAACCTCATTTCGGTAGAGGTCGTGAAGTGGCTGGGCTTACCGACCACAGCACATCCACAACCATACACCATCGGGTGGCTTCACCAAGGATGGGATCTTTGAGTGAGCCAGCAGTGTCACCTTCCATACAACATCAAGCCCTTCATGGATGATGTATTGTGTGACATTGCTCCCCTTGAAATTTTTGATGTATTACTAGGACAACCATACTTGTGGAAGCGACATGTTGTGTATGAATCAAGGCCCCGTGTTGTTATTATTACTTTGGGAACTAAGTTGCACAGGATACCAGAGGTAGCACCGCCTACCACCATCTCTTTTATTATTACAAAACAATGTAGTAAGCTCGTTTCCAAAACCAGGAAATTTGTTTTCCTAATGATACACCCTCAAGGAAAGAAGAAGACAGTGGCCATGACCTCCAGACAGGACCCCTCCACATGACAACTACAGATGGACAAGGTCGTGGAGGAGTACGAGGACATCTTCACCTCCCCGCAGGGGTTCCTTTGCACTATTAGGTCAAACACTCCATCGATCTGACCCCAGGTGCACCGCTGCCCAATGGACCAATCTATCGGTGCTCCATTCTGGAGAATGATGAAATCAAGAGACAGATTCAGGAGCTGCTACAGAAAGGTCACATCTGTCCAAGTTCATTGCCTTGTGGGAGCTCAATCGTGTTGGTATAGAAGAAGGATGGGACTTGGAGACTATGTATTGACTATCGGGCGCTGAAAAAGATCACTATCTATAATAAGTACCCAATCCCACGGATTGATGACCTCTTGGACCAATTGAAGGGGGGAAAATACTTTAGCAAGATCGATTTGAAGTTAGGATATCACCAAGTACTAATCGAACCCTCTGACATATGGAAGATTGCCTTCAAAGCGAAGGAGGGCCTGTTCGAATAGTTGGTGATGCCTTTTGGATTAACGAATGCTCCTGCAACCTTCATGAGGCTAATGGATGACATCTTGTGGCCATTCACCAACTCATTTGTAGTGGTGTACTTGGATGACATCCTGATCTTCAGCTAGAGTTGGTAAGAGCACCTCCACCACATCCGACAGGTTCTCCAAACACTGTGGCAACGCAAGTTATGTGCCAAGTTGGAGAAATACACTTTTGGCATGACCCAGGTTCAGTATCTAGGATACATTATTGATGAACAGGGGGTGCATGTGGATCCATCCAAGATCCAAGTCATTTGAGATTGGCCATCTCCAACCACTCTGACAGAACTCCGAAGCTTTCTAGATCTTGCCAACTTCTTGTAGAGCCTCTAACTTACACCTCATCATCCACTATTACCTACTGTTTTTCATCACTTACCTCTCTCTTTTGCCTCATTTTCAATATAAAACCACCCAGATCATTACATTAGATGTCATTAAGCATGATCAAGTGAGCTTTGCTAATGTGTGACTGTTTTGTTTAGATTTTGACATATTTACAGGCATTCCGCAGCCCTCTGCTGATTCCGCAGCCATCTGCTGATTCTGCAGCCATCTGGTGATTCCGCAGCCTTTTTGTTAATCTCAAGGTTCCACGTGTCATTTTGCCAAATGAGCCACATGGGCACTTAGGAATCAAGGTGCTCGAGGTTCCTGTGCTATTTGTTCAGCCATTCACGTCATCTGTACCTCCGGTCAACAAGGGTCAAGTTACGGTCAACAAAGGCAACTTAACGGTGATGCGTAAGCTGTTGGGTCACGTCAGTTCAAACGGTGACTTGTTCGTGTTACGCAGGCTGTGGGGGACATAATCCAACTCTGGATTCAATGCCCATAACGACCAGAACCTCCAGCTCATCCACGCAGGCTTATGACGTGTTATTGAACCTTAATTACGCATGGCAGTTAGTTATTTTTCAGTTTTAGCTGTACGCATTAGGATATCTTTCAGATGCCTATAAAAACTTGCGTCTGCCTACGCTTATTATAACTTTTTAATTGCTGTGTTTTATGAACTTGTTATAATTTTAGTGCATTTCCAGACTCTGTTTTAATAGTGCTGTTCTAGCACTCTTGACTGTAATTTTCTGCACATGGAGTAATAGAAGCAGTGCTGTTCTGAAGTTTTCAATACCTTGAGTCTTCTTTGGGTTATATGAATGGAGGGCCCCTGTTCATGTTAGCCTTGTATAGTATCTTATGTTCAGCATTTCCTTATTTCCATTCAGCATTTCCTTTTCTGGACACATGTACAGCGTAATTTACTTTCATGTTATTTCATTTACAGCCTTTATTTTAAGCTGATCAGCATTGTTCTTTTGCAGGTTTTAACCCGGGATTGCTTGTGTGTTTATGTATTTGCTTTATATCTAGTGGTAGTTTCAGTCGACAGATTCAAAGTTGCTACCTTTACTTTATTTTCATAGCTGATTTTTAGTTTTATTTCTCAAATCTGTCTGCTAACATATGAATGGTCTCTTTATTATAAATTGTCTATCTCTTAGAGATCAGAATACTAGTAACTTGCAGCCGGCTTTGGGTACTTTTTAGACTAATCTTTAACTACTTTCTAATCGTGCTTTACAAAGTACTATGTGTTAGAGACAGAGAGTTAGAAAGAGCAAAACATTATAACTAGTCTTTAAAGTATATTTTTCTCATTCTTTTTCTCATTTCTTAGACTTATCTTTAACTACTTCCTAATCGTGTCTTACACAGTACTATGTGTTAGAGGCAGAGAGTTAGGAAGAGATAAACATTATCATTGGTCTTTTAAGTGATTTTCTTACCTTTTATTTGCAGCAGCATGAATGGTGTCTAATGCCATTAGAAAGTGATTCTTTGCTTTCAGTTCATTTTAATTCATTTATTTCCTTCAAGTTTTTCCTTTTCAGCAAGTAGTTAGAAACCACTAATCACACACCTTCACTCATCTAGAATTCACCTTACACACACCATCACTCATCTATTTATAAATACATCACTCCATCTTAGGAAGATAAATTAACCACAAACAACACCCCAAACGACAAAAAGCTTTAAGAGGTTGCTTAAGTACATATAGTACACCTTCACTTCATCAGCTTACGAGCCCCGGGTTGACAATTAATGACATCAATTTAGGAACACTAAATTGACTAAACACCATCTCCTCCTGATCATTAAGGGCACTAATGAAGTTGATCTCAAGGGTCCAACAGTTCAACTCAACCATGAGTTTGGCTAAAACTTGGCCTTTGATAAGCTTAGTTGGCTTTATCTCTATATCATATTCCAATATTGTGGCAATCCATTTGCCTCTTTTTCCTTCAGGCCCATTTTGAGTCAAATTGTCCTTAACTATAGAGTTTGGATCATAAGCATTAATGTGAGAGTACAAAATGTATACTCTAAAGTCTTTGATATCCTTAACTAAAGCTAATGCTTGTTTTTCGATGATATTGTATTTGAGTGTGGCATCTCTTAAGGATTTACCAAAGAATGCTATTGGTTGTTCATATCCTTGATTGTTCTTTTGCAGTAAGATTGCTGCAATGGTGTGTTCTGAAACATAAGAAAAAATAATAAAATATTTGTCAAAGTTAGGACTAATCAGGACTGTAGTCTTGGTTAAAGCTTCCTTAATAGTTTCAAAGGATTGTTTGGCCTCCAATTTCCATTTAATTTTTGAGTCCTTTCTTAACATGTATTTAATTCCCTAATTAATTCTGCTAGATTTGAGATGAACCTCCAAAGAGAATTAATATTACCTAGAAATGATTGTAGCTCTTTAATGTTTTAGGGATGGGAAATGGTCAAAATTGCTTCTATTCTAGCAGGGTCTATCCTAATCCCATCTTTAGATATGATGTTTTTAACAACTTTCCCTCTTCTAGACCGAAAGGTGTCTTTTTAGGATTTAAAGAAATCACAATTTTCCTACATTTGATAAATACTCTTCTCAAGTGGTCTAAATGTTCATCGTTAGATTTAGAGAAGACTATGATATCATCCTGGTGTACTACTAATAAATCATGGATTTCCTTGGAAAAAGCTATATCCCTAGCTCTTTCAAATGTGGCACCTACATTCATTAATATAAAGGGGATCTTCAAATACATGAAGGTACCCCGAGGAGTAGTAAACACAGTTTTGGCTTAGTCTTCAGGTTGGACCAAGATCTAGTTATACCTAGAGAATCCATCTAACAGTGAAATCCTAGATGATCCTACTACCCTTTGCAATATATGGTCCATTTTTGGTAAGGGGTAGTTGTCTTTTAAAGAGACCTAGCTTAAGTTTCTAAAATGTACACAAAGTCTAATTTCACATCTCTTTTTCCTAGTTGTATCTAAGTTTGAAATCCAGTCTGAGTATCTAATGGGGGCTATTATTTGGGCATCAAACATTCTTTTAACCTCTTTCTCTATTGATGGCATAAGAACCAGGTATATCCTCCTAAGTTTCTATTTGAAAGGTTTATGATCTTCTTTTAAATGTATTTTGTGTTAGATTATGCTGGTGTCATAAGATTTTAAGTCTTCATAACTCCAAGAAAATACATCCCGGAACTCCTTAAACAAATTGATATATTTGACCTTTTCCTCTGGGGCTAAGGCCTTAGATATCTTAATGAATTTTGGATTACCTTCAGTTCCTATATTACAGTCTTCTATGTCGGCTCTTACAGGTTCCATCTTGGATTTCCTAGCTACATCATTAGAGTCAAACAAATCCTATAAAGGTACTAATCCTTTGGGCAAAAAAATATTTTTCAACTTAAGAATCTCATGATCATCATCTGTTATTTCTTCTATCTCTACATTTTCTAAACTATCTATTTCCACTCTAGTAAATCTAGTTGGTTTAGCTATATCAAAAATATTCACATCTAAGATCTTTTTATATTATTGTCTATTGTATAGTCAGTATTTGTCTTGCAATTTTAAAATTCACCTTCATTTTTCATGAAATCATAGATCTGAGAGTCCTGGGAGAAGATCTGCTAATACTTGAGGTTGTCTTGTATAATATGCCTACGTCTGACTTCTCCAGTGTATTGGTGGTTTGGTTGAAATGCCAATTTACAAGTACTAGCAAAGGTGGCCAGACTGTGGGCCTGCATGTTTTGTTTCTAGGAATGGTAGCAAAGTTTGATTCCAGGAGGTCCTTGATCAAGTATAAAACAATATCCCTATATCTACCAAGCCTAGGGTTGTTGACAGAGTATTCACCACTGATCCTTTTAATAATTAGCTCTAAGTCTGCCATGATGGAAACTCTTTTAGGTCCCAATTTCCTAACCAATTGTAACCCTAGAGTCAGGGCTTCATATTCAGCCATGTTGTTGGTACATTTGAAGTTCTATATGAAAGCATGTCCCTCGGCATGATTATTCTCCATATTATGGATCCACACTCCTTCACCAGCCCCTAACCTGTTGACAGACGCATCAAAGTCTAAATGCCAAAGTGACTCATGGAATATATTCTCACTGTCAGTTGTTCTGTATTTAAGGTCTTTGGCTGTGATTTCCTTTCTATCATTTTCTTCATTGCATAAGATGAAAGAGTCCATATATGAATGCATGGAGTATATGGGAAAGTTTTGTGACTTTTCCTCACTACTAACCATGTACTTCATCAAGGTCTCCCTATATAATTTTCTTGGTTGGCCAGAAACATATATGGTGGCATAAGACATATCCAACTACAAATATCCCTACAGTTTTGGTCACCATGAGTGAGATAGTAGCATTCCATATTTTGGTAGAATATCTGCAACTACAATGTCCATTAGAATGCTCTTTGCATGGCACTGGACAAGATTCACGCATAATTATTTGATTAGACCAAGGCATTTAACCTAGCTGGAGTCAAAAGAAAACAAATCCTTATAAGGCCTAGTAATGTCTAGGTTCAGTCTTTCCATTATTTCCTTTGGCATCAGATTGTGGGATGGCCCTGACTGCAACATAACATTATGAAATTTTTTATCATGAATGTCGAGGCTAATGTAAAAAGGAGAAACTCCCCCTTGCTGATGAATACCATTGGCCTTAGGGCCAAACAACAATTCAGGCTGATCATCATTCAAATTAACATAATCCTTTCCCTCTCCTATGCTCAAAGTCTCAGTTATCTGTGACCTATAAGATTGATTCTTTACCAGTTCGGTCAAAGGCACTGATATCTATAAGCTAGATATTTCATTTTTAATGTTGAAAGGGAGCTGAGGTTTGTTTTTTTGATTAAGATCTTCCTTAATGTGTGCAATTTGAGTGTTCTTATTCTATTTCTCAGTGGTAGGCATTTTAGTTTGTGTTTCTATTGTTTTTCCTTGATTTCTTTTATTTTGATTGTTTTCAATAATTGTCTCCGTTTGGGTTTCAGTGGAGGTTATATCTATAATCATAGGGGTTGAAGTCTCTGGTGTTCCCCAAGGGAGAACTTGCAACACTTTGTTAACTACAGCTTCTTTTATTTTGTTAGTCTAGGTTTGGATGGATCTTTTAATGGGAGTCTCATTATTCTTCTTACTTCTCAAGCTATATTATTTATGTACCTCATATATAGCTGACTCATATCCATGTTTAAAATCAAAAGATTCATTAGATTCCAGTTGCAACTCCTGAAGCATATACAACTCTTATTCTTCTTGAGTAATAAAAATAGTGTCTTCCTCTATGGTTTCTAGTAAGTTAATCTGGGTATCATCCTTTGCTTCTTAGTTCTGTGAATCCTCAACATAGTTTTCTTGGAAGGGGGGCCTAATCTGATGGTCCGGTGTAGAATTTTTTGCTGCATTAAGGGTTTTCCTAAAATTTGGATTTCTTATTGGGGGTTGTTGCTGTTGATTCTCCCATTGATTTTTCCTCTCCATGTTCTCTAACCTATCCATGATTCCTTCTAAACTCTTAGCTAAAACATTTAGTTTTCCTTCTGAAGATGAGGCAACCTCTTTAAATACAACTTTCTTTTCATCCCTCATTGGTGTTTTCTTAGATAACAGGTTGGCCTCTACACTAACACCATTGCTCTGCATTTGTTCAAGTGTTTCATGGTTTCTTTCCCTTAGCTGGTATGGCATGTCAGCATCAAAACCATCAGGGAACTTAATTAATGCTAGGTCAGGTGGAGGCTTAATGTTGGCTGGAATTGCATTATAGATATTATTAAACCTAGTGCAATATTCCTGGACTGACTCATTAGGAGCTCTTCTAATATTGTCATATTCAGAAAGTATTTGCAATGGGTTTTACTTTCTCTCCCATCTATCAATGAATAACCTTTGAAAATTAGCAAATTTTGCAATATGGTTGGTAGGAAAGGCTTTGAACCATTTCTTGACATCCCCAGTTAATATTTGGGCAAACAATCTCATTTGGACATCTACTTCATCTATTTCATGCAATTCAAAAAGGTCAAACATCTTGTTTACATGCTGTCGGGCAGTGTAATGACCAGTAGCATCAAATAGGAAAATCTTACTCTGATAATCTGCAGGCATGGGATAGAGTTGAGCAGGTAAAACAATAGGAGCATATCGGTTTGCCATTGCTATCATTCTGGTTTGACTAGGGGCTAAAGTTGTGGTGGTTGAAGAAGGGCTTAAAACTGATGGAGGTGAACTAGATGATGATGAAGATGATTGATTAATAAGTGTTTTATGTGATTGGATTGTGGTAGATAGAATTGGTGAAGTTGTGGTAAAGGAAGGTGTATTTACAATGAGTGAATACTGTACAGATATTTGAGAGGCAACAACAGTAAGGGCATCTAGCTCAACAGATTGTTGAAGGTAAGCACTATCTATATTGCTAATAAACATAGAGTTCAAGGCTTATAACTTGTCAAAAGAATCCAGGGAAAAATTATCTTAATCTAGATGGATAACACTTTTTGATTCGATGAGTTGAGTAAAATCAGGGTCTAAAACTATTTCATGGATATCATTCTTAGATTTGGTTTAAATAGTGAGAGGTCAAATGACAAATCAAAAGGGATCTACTCTAAAGTGGACAACTCGGGGAGTGAATTGGCTCTGTCTAGCTGGCTAATACTTCCTTGAGTTTCTTCATTTTTTGGTTTCCTTAGAATTTTTTCTAGGTCATCCATTATAGTTGCAGGGTTTGGATTAGCGTTCACCCTAGTATAATGAATCTTCTTAGGAGCCATAATTTTATGTTTTTTAAACTATTTTTATGAAATTTTTTGAAAATTTACTTCGGGTAATGACCTTAATGGGCTCAGGATTTAATTTAAGGTTTCCTTAAAGTTTTATGACACTGAGGATCGAGGTTCCCCAATATGGCTGCTAGAAATGTTATCACTCTGATAATTCTTTTGACGTAAAAAGAGAGAAAAACCAAAGTTAACCACAAACCACTTTTGGAGATTAGGACCTGGCCTTCCTGATGCTCAGAGAGGGCTCTCTCTTGATGATTTAACTTTGTTTTAGTTAAGATGGTTTTAGGCTAGTTATGATTTTTCTAGGGGTTTTTGATTTGTATTTGAGATTGGGTGGTGGGATCACTTAAACAGATGGATAGAATTATGTCTTTTAAACCATTGGGCTATGGAGTCAAACAATGATGAAGCAAAAATGGATTAACTCACAAAAGGGAATGTTCCAAGGGAAATATACTAAATTTTTTTCAGATATTTGACATAGAGGGGTTAAAGGGTTTCACTCATGGTGAGAGAGAAATTAAGGGTTCGTAGACCCGGATAATGAATGAGGGATGAAGGGGTAATCAGGATTAAAGGGAAATTAAGAATCCTTTAACCTAGATATTCAAGAAATCAATCTAAACCAAGGAGAAATTAACAATTCCTTAACTTAGATATCAACAGAAAACATTTAAATGTATCACTATTAAGACAAAGTGTAATTAAGCATATTTTGAAGTATTATTTAAAGTATAACATTTAGATTCAGAAACACATTAAAGAGTGTGAATAACTTGAGAAAAATAACAATAACACATGAGAATACTTCTCTCAATTTCACTCAACACATGAGTCCTTGGAAATATCTGATCTTTATTTATCAATCCAGCTTGCTAGCTCAACAAATGATACAAAAACCTTTGGGTCTTCTGATAAAAAATTCTATAGAAATGTCTCGTAGAATCCACCCTACCTACTTCAAATTATGAAGTATTTATACATAATTATTTAAAAAATATCCCAAACTGATTTGGGATTTATTTTAGGGAAAAATATCTAATTTTAAAAAGGTAATGCCACCTTTCTAACTGATTTCTTTCTGGCACTATTATATCTGAGTTCTTTTGATATTTAGCTGATTGATCTTTTAGCTGTCATTTGATACTCTTCGACTTATCTTCTTTCACTGATACTCTTTGATTGAGACAACTTCTCATTTACTTTCACCATTCTGTTTTTACCAAACTGTGTTAATTGTTGGACTTACTTTGAATTAAAGTAAGTCAGTTAAGTGTTCCCATCTCTCTTTAGTTGGTAACTGAATGTTTTTTTAACTTTCTGAAGATCTCATCAGCCTCTGTGTACTTAGCAAATGTAGGCTTATTTACAAATAGGTGTTTTACCTCATTCTGGAGGTAGAACAAGTTATCCAAAGCTTGGTAAAGGACTTTACTGGAAGGCATCCCTTGTTTTGTTGTGTCGTGGATGGCTGCATTGTTAACTTGATATTTGACTGCTTCCCTAAGCTTCTTGTTGTAGTCCTCTTCTATCATCAATTTACTGTTAAATACCAATGGACGTGGTAAACCTTTTTGTATCAAAGTGTCAAACTTGAACTTAAATCTATCCATGGAAAGTTGCATGGTCTGACACTTGTCTTCTAAGTTGTGCATCAAATTCCTTTTAGTAAGGACTCTTCTTAATTCTAGGATTGTCCCTGTCCTATCATTAATATTCAATTCTTCCAGTTTGTATTTGTTCTTAGAATTCAAAAGGTTAATGATTCTGGTTACCTCTTCTAGGAGCCCTTCCAACTCTATTATGACTTTTTGAATGGCCTCTGTGGCCTCTTTAACAAGGTCAATATGCTCAAAAATTATTTGAATGGATGGCCAGATATCATTGACAGAGTCAATGATATTGGTCCAAAGTTTTTCTTTTGCCTCTCCCATTGGCTCACCTAGAGTCATTTCTTTCTCTAGATTCTTTATCCTCTCAGTTAATCTTACTACCTTGTGTTGTTCCACTTTATTCATAATTTGAGCAAGTTTACACTCTGTCTCCAGACTGTTTACTTTCTCTTCCATTTTCTTGATTTCAATAGCTCTGAGGGACATCTCTTCCATTGCTTTAGCCAACTTATTGGCTTCTTCACCTGTAGAATCTGCTGCAGTCAACCCTTTTTCTGATGTAGATGGTGTTGTTGCAGGCAATAAAATGGCCAATGGAGATGTAGGAGCTAATGTTTTAGCTAGAGTAGATGGTACTGCTATGGTTATTGTTGGGATGAGAGTGGCTACAGCTTCCTGAAGGCTAGCCTCCTTAGTCAACTTGTCCATTTCTTTCTCCATTTATTTTAGCTGGATGTTCAATTGTAACACCAAGTCAAGCATTTCCTCATGGACAGTTTGGCTTTCTAACACCTTTGTGGTTTGTGGGTGTAATGAAGCTAGGAGTTTTAACTGTTTCTTCAAAGTTGTTATATCTTCATTTTTTTTTGACCAATTGTTCAGCTGCCTTAAAATCTATAGGATCATGGCCCAATTCTATGACCAAGTCTTCTAAGGATTTAATCCTGTTGTCCTTGGTCTGAGAGGAGGCCTTTTCTAGCTTCATTTTAGGCCCCTATACTACTAGTGTAACCCCTTATTGTTATTAGTAGAACCCCCTTATTATATTGTTTTACCCATGTAGTCCCCATAGAAGCCCACTATTGTAATTATTGTGCCATTACATTATTATTCTTATGTCGACTCTGATTATATTATCACCCCTTAGACTCCTGTATATAGAAATGAGGCCTTGTCATTTGCATCATCCAAGAATTGTTCATTTGTGTAATGTAAAGGAGGTTGCGCCCTTGAAGAGGCTGAATTCTTAGGCATTGATCTCTCTTTTCTATCTTTCTGTGAGTTGGTTTCATAACATTTGGTATCAGAGATTTGGATTCTAGGGTTTCGCTACTCCAAATAGGTCATCGTCGCATTTTCACTATAACTCTTTTTCTGCGACGTTTCAGAAGTGAACAAAAAAACCCATTTGAGACGAAATTGTGTTCAATCTCGGGTCCAAATTTTAGAGATTTTCACACTATATTTGTAGAGATATGATATGAGGAATTTGGTCTTTTTGCAGACTCTTGAATTACATTCCAAATAGGTGACCTTGGGAAAATCATCATAACTTTTTTTTTAGCATCATATTGTAATTTCGTAAGAAGTTACAGAGAGAGGACGGACTATAGTTTTCTGTGTATATCTTTTAGACTCAAAGGTCAAAACAGTGACACATGGCACTTCATACAAGTTCGCTCCTCTTAAAAGGTATATAATCAGGTTATCTTGGGAGATTGTGCATAACTCTTTCTTGGAGAATCTAAATTCAATTAGACTGGTGGCATTGAAAAGCGGACATAGAGGGATACTACAGGTTGCAATTTCGAAACTAGAAGAACCAAAATATAGTCATTTCAAGATTGAGCTCTTAAAATCAAGAAAAGGTGATATGAGGAAGTTTGATGGCAAGGATCCGGTAAATTGGATATTTGAGATGGAGCAATATTTTGATCTACATGGTGTACCATTGTTACAAAAGGTATGTATTGCATCTTCATATTCAGAACCAGATCAATTTTTATGGTATAAAGGGCTTTGTTCTTGTAAACATCTTGTTACGTGGTCAATTCTCATGGAGGAAATGATAGCACATTCTGAGGATACAAAGAGCAACATCTTCTTTAGAGCAACACCTCAACAATTGGAAAGATTAAAAGGGCTTTGCGACATAGTGGAAAGTAAAATTATGGCAACAAGGAAGTCTACCCCTCACAACTATAAAGATGGAATTGTTGTTTCTCCTAGCCTTCCACAACCTACAAGGGTTACACCACAACAATTGGAAAAAAAAAGAAAAAAAGGGCTTTGTTACAATTGTGATAGCAAATGCACTAAAGGTCATAAGTATGCTGAGAAGAAATTATTTTACATAGAGTATGAAGAGGAGGAAGAAAAGGATCAAGAAATATCAAAAGAAGAGGATATATGCCAGGACCTAACCCCAGAGAAAGAAGAAATGAATCAGACCATATCTTGTAATGCATTGGCAAGAATTACCACTCCTCAAACTCTCAAGATAGAAGGACATATCAAGAAGAAAAAGGTGCAAAAAGTGAAAGATCACATCGAGAAAGAAGAAATGAATCCAACCATGTCTTGTAATTCATTGGTCAAAACTACCACTCAAACTATCAAGATAGAAGGACATATCAAGAAGAAAAATGTTCAAGAAGTGAAAGATCACATTGAGCGTCAAGAAATGAATCCGACCATATCTTGTAAAGGATTGCAAGAAATTAACACTCCTCAAACTCTAGAGATAGAAGGACATATCAAGAAGAAAAAGGTTCAAGCAGTGAAAGATCACATTGAGCATCACCAACAAGTTCTCCAACTTTTAAAGGATAACGCCACTTTGGTGCAAAATCAAACGAAACAACAAGTAGATCAACATTGTAGTGAAAAATGTTTTGATGTAGGTGATTGGGTATTTTTACTATCACATCTCAAGCAAGCTATTTATGAGAAGGAAATGTTGGCAATGCTACATGCACTTAAAAAATGGCGACCTAACCAAATGGGAAGACTCTTCAAGGATAAGAATGTGGAAGCATTTTTTTGTGCCATTTCTATTATCCAACCAGATTAGATAAACAAAGCAAGGGATGAATGGAAGAAGTTCGAAGAAGTATGGCCACTTATTCAAAAGTTGCAAAAGATCCTAATTCAAACAATATTGCCAGAAATTGAAGAGGAAGGAAAAATCATATTGGAACCTGGAGCAGTCAGAGAAACAAGAACCCAACAGCTACAGAATCGATCAATTTCAGAGTATCTCATCAAGTGGAAGAACTTACCCACTGAATATTCCACATGGGAGGACAAGAATTTTATACAGAAGCATCAAGCACTACTCAAGTGTTGAGGACAACGCTTTTTGAAGGAGACGGGCATGCTAGGCCCCTATACTACTAGTGTAACCCCTTATTGTTATTAGTACAACCCACTTATTATATTGATGTACCCATGTAGTGCCCATATTGTTACTATTGTGC
>APFE031257073.1:86977-128972 GCA_000404065.3 Pinus taeda
CTAATTATGTTATGACCCCTTAGACTCCTATATATAGAAAGGAGGTTTTTTCATTTGTATCATCCAAGAATTGTTCATTTGTGTAATGTAAAGGAGGTCCCCCCCTTGAAGAGGCTGCATTCTAAGGTGTTAATCTCTCTTTTCTATCTTTTCGTGAGCTGGTTTCATAACAAAATGACTATTCACCAGTATTCTCCAAGCCTATCGCTACTGCTATAAATTCTTCTGTGACTTTAAATTTAAGAGGCCCAATTTTTAGTCAATCGTTTTTGAAATTTCTGGAAAACTGTAAATCCACTTCTTTATCATGCCTGTCAAACTTCTACAAGAACTGAAGAAAGCCTGAGTATCGCAATAGTGCAAGACAATTGCAATACTCGGTGGTTTGTTGTAACCTACTGAGAGATGAGGGTTCATTTCGAACAAGAGGAATCACTGCTTAATGGTTATGAACAGTCGATAATTTTACATGCAACACCGGGAGAATCAGTTCTTATAAATAGAGATCCAACTATCCTCCATCCTTTCCATCTTATTACCCATTCATTCGTCGTAGATGCATGACATCTTTGAGATCAGACCGGATTGGTACTTGTGGCAGTGTTTTAACGGCTAGGTGAGGTAATCATTATGAGTGAAGGACATCTAGGATTATGGCGGAAAAGGGAGCAATTATGTCCAAGCAATGGTTAAACACTTCTGCATTCCTTCATAATTCAAAAAACTTAGCATTCATTAAAAAATGATCATGATTCTTAACCTAAAAACACCTTGTACTTTAAATAATTTTCCCCTAGTTAGTATGATAGCACAAGTACTCATCAGCTAAGTGAAAGGACTTCATATAAATTTTCATGATGACCACTTTCCTATGATGTATCCTATGAAAAGAATAATTGTACTATGTTTCTGACAGGGTGCATGCTTGCACCGCTTAAATTATGTTATTATACTGGTACCATTTTGCTTGCTTTATCATATAGGACAACATGCTTGCACTAGTGCATGCACAATATCTAAAAACAGAGAATTTAAATAAAATATAGGTTGGACTTCCACATGACTTCCTCAACTTATACTGGAAATTTTCTTCACCCTTTCTTGATGCTTCAGTGCATATCCTTTTGCTCTTTGTGCGCGAGATCCTGCAGTGAATTCGTGAGGGAATAAAGAAGTGGGAAAATGGAAATTTCATGATGGGAAGGAATTCTGTTACAGGGATTCCAGGAATAGTACCAAAAGAGGGCATAAACAGAAGTGGGATAGGAAAAACATTTCAAGGGTAAAGTGGGATTTTTTTCGAAGCGGACAAGGTAAATTTAGGAGAATGTGGGAAGGTTAATCATTGTGGGATTGAAGAAGAAAACTGATGGAATATTATGGAAGTGGAATATGAAGAAAGGCATAAATTTTTTTGGAACGTCTGCCTGCACTGGTGCAAGAAAAAATAATTGTAGTGAAAATTAAGCGTTACTTGAATAAAAATATCCATGTTAATTACCCTAATTGTATAAAGGTTGGTTCTGTTGAACCTGCTTTTACTTGGTGGTCACTAGCATATCTAAAGATCAAGCAACATTTTCTTTTTATTAGAAATTTTTTATCTTCCTGCCAGCAAGCTGGTTTTCAAGTTGATCCTTCTACAATCATGTCAGCGAACTGATTTTCAGAATTACAGGAAAATATTTTTTCTTTACTTTTTTTTTTCTATTTTTTTTAATTTTTAAGGAGAAGAAGAATTCAAGTTTTCAAAAGGTTGGTATTACCATTCACCACTGCTGTCCCAAATTGCTGTTGGACTACTTGTGTAAAATATTTCCTGGTAGGTGGCTGAAAATACTTCTTTAACCTGTGTCCATTTACCAAGAATACTGAATTTTGTCCATCAATAGATTTAACTTCTACTGCTCCATTCTCGAATACTCAGATCACTTCATAAGGTCCCATCCAACGTGTGTGGAATTTCCCTTTAAATATTTTAAATCTAGAATCATAAAGGAGTACCAAATCACCTGGTTGGAATTGCTTTTCTAAATAGACTTGTCATGCCACCTTTTGCGTTACTGCTGAATTAGTATGTTCTGCTGAATAACATCCCTATGAAATTCATCTAACTCATTTAATTGGAGAAGACGTTGTTGTTGTGCCTCAAAGAGATCTAGTCCTAATTGAACTGTAGTTCTTAAAGTTTTGATCTGGAATTCAATAGGTAATAGAACCTGTTTACCATATACCAGCTCATATGGTGTATGTCCCATGCTATTTCTCCAAGTGGTTTTGTATGCCCACAAAGCCTCTAGTAATCTTTCAGCCTAGTCGTTCCGATGCATATTTACTATTTTTGTAATAATGGACTTGATCACTTTGTTTGTGGATTCTACCTGGCCATTTGCTTGCGGGTGATATGGCGTGGATTTCTTGTGCCGCATCTTATATTGCTCCATCACACCCTGTACCATATTACTATTGGCATTATGATACAGGTGATATAGGTGTTGTCCTTTATGGAAACTCACTCAGATGACAGATCATAGTGCAGCAGGTCGATAGCAATGATTTAATGATCAGAGAGAGGTATACACAAGTTCACCTTGACAAAGTGGAGTATACACGCAAGTTAACATACCAAAATGTGTGTATAATGTACACACGCAGTTTCACAAAAGGAAAGATGCATACATGTTGGAAAACTAAGTTTTGGTCTATGGTATTTGGTCCATGGTATTTTGATCCATGTTATTGGTCCAAGGTATCTGGTCCGAGGTATTAAACCTAGGTATTTGGTCAAAGGTATTGGTCCTAAGTGGTTTTGGACCATGGTATTGAGAAAGGCCTAAAACTATATAAGGAGGAGAAGATCATTAGGCCATGGTGAGCAAGGATTGAATATCTGATGAAGTGAAAGATCTAGTATGCAAGTTATGGGTTTGTGATGCTTTGCTTGATCTGAACTAAGGATGCACCTATGTGGATGATGATGGATGATGGATCAGGATCTTAAGTCTTGGAATGCATTATCATTATGTGGTTTGATCATGGATAGACTAGATTTTAATTATTGACACATGTTTTATTCTAAAAATGTTGTGATCTAGGTATGATTGATGTGGGTTCGCTTTGGTAAAAGCACGTATACACGCTGGTTCGGTTCATCATAGTAGCGTATACATTATGAAATATGATATCTGAATTTGTAGATGGTTCTGGTGGTTGTTGCAAAGTTCTGGGTTCTACTCTGTGTTCTGATGAGAGGTCTTTAGTGATTCAATGTTGGGTGATTCAGAAATTAATGATTGGTTGATGCAATGGTTGTATTACAGTGGTGATTTATTTTGAGCTTCAATGTTGTTGATGGGTCCAATATGAAAATTGGATCAAACGTGGCCTTCATATTACGGTGTTTTGATCGAGGTGTATCCAGTCCAAAAATTTATGAAACGTGGTCCCTTGAGGAAGAGTGAAGGTTGGAGCCTTCTGTAGGCCGATGCCTATGTACTAGTAAATATATCGGCTAGTACAAGAGCCAAGGGTTGTAGCTCCCTTCCAGTAGAAGCTAGAGAATGAGAGAAGGTTGTAGCCTTCCGCAGGCGGGTTCCTGCATACTGGTATGAGTCTGCGCTAGTACAAGATTGTAAACATGTTTTTCTATATTAAAAGGAAGACAACAGCAGGTGGTTTTTGTCCCGCATTGGATTTCCACCTTATATCATGGTTTTCATGTGTGTTTCTTATGTGTGATGATCTATTCTATTTTATTGCACCTATTTACTGTTTATATGGTTAATGAAGTTTTGATGCACTGATTAAAGATCAACATATGAAGAATTAACTGAATCACAAGTTTACTAGATATATGCTAGTTGCATTAAACACAATTGTGTGTACACGCGAGTTCCCTTAACTGAAGTAGCGTATATGAATTAGATTATGGAAATGAAAAAGTTAGTGATTTGTTAATACTGATTCACCCCCCCGACTAGTATTATTTCCAACAATTGGTATCAAAGCAGGTCCTTTGGTAGAAGCTTTATTGCTTGAAGGAGATCCGTAGAACAATGACAACTTGCCATTAGGTGGAAGCAAGTATTCAGATTCTGAATCACCTCAGATTGAAGATGAACAAGCAAATGAAGCATCAGATAAAATCATAGATCAACAAGATATATTTAACAAAATGGAGTGTTCCCTCAAAGAAGAAGTTACCAGATTAAAAGCTCAGCTGGAGTGTGCCTTCAAAGTATGTCAAATACTGCAGGATTAAGTGATATCATTAAAAAATGAGCAGAATGAAGCAAATAACGAACAAGAAAATGAGATTCTCAAATTAAGGCAACAAGTGGAAGAAGCAAGAAAGGCTACAGAAATCTTGAAGAAGCAAAATTTGGAAAAGGAAGAGCAATATTAGGTTGAGGTAAATACCTTAAAAGGTAAAATATAAGAAAAGGATAAACTGTTATGATTTCAAGACAGTACTAAGATTTTGGATGATATTCTTAATAGTCAAAGATCTCCTGCCATCAAAACTGGCTTGGTTTTTATGAATCAGTTGAAAGTGAATCTAGCTCACAGGGTGATGTAAGGAACTCTAATGCAAAACCTGAAATGCTCAACAAGGAGATAAGAGGTAAACCCCATCATCAACCAAGGAAATAAATTCTTCAAAGAAAATCTTCTACTCCTAACTGCAGAAGTGATAGACGATTATTTCCTTCAATGAATAATGTTGAATGTTTCATATGTCATAATTTTGGACATGTTGCAACCAGATGCAGAAGTAGAATGGTTCAAGACCATCGCACAGAAAGATCATCACATTCCAGGTATTTTAAGTGATATTGTTTTGATTGCAATATGTTTGGTCACAAAGTCATTGACTGCTACAGAAGGAATATGAAACATGTAAGATTTTATGCATGTAACAAGTTTGAACACATAGCAAAGGAATGCAGGAGAAGATTTTGGACACCATACCAAAAGGAGGAAACATCATCATAGTCAAAGATATGGAAGAAGAATGAAGTACAGTCAGCAAAATATGTCATAGTAGAGTATACAGACATGACTGACTCAGATGGAGCTGGAAGTGTGAAACTTCAGTGTTCTAAATCTCATACGTGAGTTTCATGAAGAAAAATCGCGTATATACGTGAGTTTGAAGCTACACAGTGCGTATATGTTGGTTTGAGGAAAAGCAGTGGGACAAACTCAAGAAAAAAGGTCTGATATGGTTCAGACAATTATTTGCTCTATTTGATGATGGTTACAATATGCTGATGATGTGTGGAAATGTTTTGGTACTCATAAGATGTTATTTAGAAATATTTTTTGATCCTCACAAGTTAACTTGATGTATATCTGATTGATGATGATGCCTTGATACTTCTTGTTGATATTTGCATGATCAGATCTGATAGTGAACAAATGGAATAGGTTCAGGGGGAGCATATGCTTCGAATAATGCATTGTCAGCATTATGGTTAGAAGTCTTTGGTGATAATTCTTATGTGGCTAAATGATACATATTGCTACTTATTGTTGGTTGGACAAGAAAATGGTATTGCAGGTTACAGGTCTGGATGTTGTTGACAGATGCCTATGGTGCAGACCATATATGGTGTATGATAGTTGCTGATGACTATCATGGTATTGTTTAGATTGCTGGTCCTTGTTATAAAAGTCATGTACATCATTTGATCTAAAGGTCATGAAAAGACCTAATTTGTAACCCCACTTTGCATGGGAAGGATGATGTAATAATGTCTATTTCAGTCATGTATAAACATTTGGTATATCCCCACTTGGTTGGGTGGATAAGTCAAAATGGTGTATCCCCACTTGGTTGGGAGATTAATGTATATATGAGTCATTGGTGATAGGAAGGTCATACTCACTTATTTGAGTTGTAGAATCATGTTATTCTTTTGAAAAATATTTTTGTAGACTCTGCATGTGCTTAGGGGGAGCATGGATGGATTGGTACATCTTGGCATGTACAAAGGGGGAGTTCCATCAGATAATTCAACATGTGCTTAGGGGGAGCATGGACAGATTAGTACATCTCAGCATGTACAAAGGGAGAGCTCAATCAGAGATTTCAGCATGTACTAAGGGGGAGTATGGAAGACAAAATGTATATAAAGGGAGAGAATATCTTGGTCCGCCCTTTGCCCTTGATGTCAAAGGGGGAGAGTGACTTGGTGTTGTTGTTGCCATCAAGTCCAAAGGGGGAGATTGTTGGCATTATGATACAGGTGATACAGGTGTTGTCCTTGATGGCAACTCACTCAGATTACAGATCATAGTGCAGTAGGTCAATAGCAAAGATTTAATGATCAAAGAGAGGTATACGTAGGTTCTCCTTGACAAAGGGGCATATACACACGGGTTAACAGACCAAAAGGTGTGTATAACGTACACATGAAGTTTCACAAAAGGAAAGCCACATACATGTTGGAAAACTAAGTTTTGGTCCGTTGTATTTGGTCCATGGTATTTTGATCCACGGTATTGGTCCAAGGTATCTGGTTTGAGGTATTGACCCTAGGTATTTGGTCCAAGATATTGGTCCTAAGTGGTTTTGGACAATGGTATTGAGAAAGGCCTATAACTATATAAGGAGGAGAAGATCATTAGGCCATGGTAACCAAGGATTGAAAATCTGATGAAGTGAGAGATCCAATATGCAGGTTATGGGTTTGTGATGCTTTGCTTGATTTCAACTAAGGATGCACCTATGTGGATGCTGATGGATGATGGATCGGGATATTAAGGCTTGAAATGTATTATAATTATGTGGTTTGATCATGGATAGAATAGATCTAAATTACTGACGCATGTTTTATTCTATAAATGTTATGATATGGGTATGATTGATGTCTAGAATAGCTACAAGGTTATGAGTTAATATTTGCAGATCTGTACGTGGGTTCACTTTGGTAAAAGTGTGTATACACGCTAGTTCAGTTCATCAGAGTAGCGTATGCATTATCAAATATGATATGTGAATTTGTAGATGGTTCTAGTGGTTGTTGCAGAGTTCTGGGTTCTGCTCTGTGTTCTGGTTACTGTGTTCTGATGATGGGTCTTCAGTGATTTAGTGTTGAGTGATTTTGAATTTAATGATTGGTTGATGCAATGGTTGTATTGCAGTGGTGATTGATTTTGAGCTTCAATGTTGTTGATGGGTCCAGTATGAAAATTGGATCAAACGTGGACTTCATATTATGGTGTTATGATCCAAGTGTATCTAGTCTGAAAATTTATGAAACATGGTCCCTGAAGGAAGAGTGAAGGTTGGAGCCTTCTATAGGCCAGCGCCCACATACAAGTAAATATATTGGCTAGTACAAGAGCTAGGGGGTTGTAGCTCCATTCCAGTAGAAGCTGGAGAAGGAGAGAAGGTTGTAGCCTTCTGCAGGTGGGTGCCTACATACTGGTATGAGTTTGCACTAGTACAAGATTGTAAATAGGTTTTTGTATATTAAAAGGAAGACAAGAGTAGGTGGTTTTTGTCCCGCATTGGGTTTCCACCTTATATCATGGTGTTCATGTGTGTTTCTTATGTGTGATGATCTGTTCTGTTTTACTGCACCTGTTTACTGTTTATATGGTTAATGGAGTTCTGATGCACTGATTAAAGGTCAACATATGATGAATTAACTAAATCACAAGTTTACTAGATATACACTAGTTGCATTAAACACAGTTGCATGTACACACGAGTTCCCTTAACTGAAGTAGCGTATATGAATTAGATTATGGAAATGAAAAATTTAGTGATTTGCTAATATTGATTCACCCCCCCCCCCCCCCCCTCAGTATTATTTCCAACAATTAGAAATAAAATACGGACCATTGTCAGAAATAATTTCTCTAGGCACACCAAATGTAGTAAATATTTCAGTAAAAAGAAAATCAACAAGAACTTTTTCTGTAGCAAAAGAAACAGCGTTAGCTTCTACCCATTTCGTAACAAAATCTGTACAAACCATGATATGTTTTTTACTTAATGATGTTGGATTTATTGGCCCTATAAAATCAATAGCCCATTTTTCAAATGGCTCAATCATAACTTGGGGGCATAAAGGCATTTCATTGTTTTGATTAGGTTGGCCTATTCGCTGACAGCTATCATAACGCCTGACATATTGTTTGGCATCCTTAAACAAGGAAGGCCAAAAGTAACCTGCACGCAATACTTTATATGCAGTCTGCTTATCAGCGAAGTGGCCTCCACAAGGTTCATCATGAGTAGATTTCAAGATGTCAAACACTTCCTCCTCTCTTACACACCTACGGATAATCAGATTTGGACTAGTGTAAAAGTTATCTCCTTGAATCCAGGAATATGCAACACTTTTCTTAACAATACTCCGCTTTTCACGAGTGAACAAGTGGGGTGGTGTTTTCCCAGTAACTAAGTAATTAGCAATGTCAGCAAACCACGGGGAATCTGTTGACATAGCAAAAAGTTGTTCATCTAGAAAATCATCATTAACAAGAATTGCTTCACTAGGATTATGTAATCTAGAAAGAAAATGTGCTACAACATTAAATTTTCCTGGTCTATCAATAATAGTAATATTAAATTCCTGCAACAATAGTAACCACCTATTCACTCTACTGCTAGTTAATAGCTTGTTCATCAAATATTTGATCGTGTAATGATAAGTATGTACAAATACTTCATATCCTGTAATATGGTGTCTGAACTTATTAATTGCAAAAATTACAGCTAAAAACTCTTTCTCTGTAACTGTATAATTTAATTCAGTGGAAGACAAATTCTTACTAATATAATAAATAGCATAGGATTGTTTATTTTCCTCTTGTCCTAAAATTGTGCCAATAGCCAAATCTGAAGCATCAGAGGAAATGTGAAAAGTCAGAGACCAGTTAGGACCTCTCAAAACTGGTGCATGTGCTAACTTTTCTTTCAAAGTTTCAAAAGACTGTTGGCAAGCTGAGGTCCAAGAAAATTCACTATCTTTAGCTAGAAATTGGAAAAGAGGGGCAACTATCTTAGAAAAATATTCAATGAATCTCCTATAGTAACCAACATGTCCTAAAAAGCCTCTTACTTCCCTCTGAGTTTTGGGTGCAGGAAGATGCAAAATGATTTCGATCTTTGCTGGAGCACCCTGGATACCTTTACTAGAAATCAAATGGCCAAGTACCACTCCCACTTTGCATATTAATATACATTTCTTGTCACTCAAGGCGAGATGGGCTTCTTGACAACGAAGAAGTACTTTTTCCAGATTTTCGAGAGCTTCCTAAAAAGAATCACCAAACATAGAAAAGTCATCCATATAATTTTCTACAAATTCTAGATCAGCAAAAATGGCCAGGACTACCCTTTGAAACATAGTCGGGGCATTACATAAACCAAAGGGAAGAACTTTATAAGAAAATGTACCCCATGGACATGTAAAAGTAGTTTTATCCTGATCTTCAGGTGCAATCTGTATTTGGTTATAACCACTGAAGCCATCCAAAAAGGAAAAATATTTCTTTCCTACAAGGGTATCAAGCACCTAGTCAATGAAAGGGAGAGGGAAATAATATTTGAGAGTGGCTTTGTTTAATTCTCGATAATCAATACAAATACACCATCTTCCATCTTTCTTAGGTACTAACACTAATGGAGAGACCCACTGACTGTCGGAAATAGGATAGATAAAACCAACATCTAAGAGTTTCTATACTTCTTCCTTCACAATATCTCTTAGAGTTGGATTCATTAGCCTTTGGGGTTGTCGGACAAGTCAGGCTCCTTCCTAAATATAGATATGATGTGTAAAAGTTTTAGGAGGAATAATGTTCATATCTTCATAGCCCCATGCAAAGGTATTAAGATGGTTTTGCAACAAATTCACAAGTTGCTCTTGCTGAGATGAGTCCAAATTTAAATTAATATACAAGGATTTACCGGGGCTAATCTGAACAAGAGTTGTATTAGGCTTAGGAGTACTCAAAAGGGTGGTCAAATGCAGTGGTACCAAAGAATGAGAATCATGATTACCTTGAAAATATAGGCTGAAAATTTGGCTCAATAGCTCAAAATTAGGCATAGTGTCTAGATTATTCAGGAAATCTTGAATCTCATCTTCTTGTGAAGACGCAATATACTAATAGATAAGGGAAATGGGTTGAGTCTCCTCATCACTACTCTGATCTAACCATAAAGTATCTCAAAGGTCCTGAATGGATCTGACAGGGGGGTATAAGGTAACTTTCTTCCTAGAATCTCCATGCGAAATATCCATATCACCGGAAAAACATCCAATATATGCATCGACTGTAGCAAGCCATGGTCGACCCAAGATCAATGGATGTCCTCCTACTGGGTTCTTTGGCTAAAGCATAATGAAATCAACAAGATATTCCCAAGAATCTAATGAGATGATCACATCGTCCAATACTCCTTCTGGCTTAATTTTAGATTCATCTGCTAATTCAAGCACAGTGGGAGTAGGGCGAAGATGAGATAACTGAAGTTGATCCATGGTTTGCTTAGTCATGAAATTAATGGCTGCCCCTAAGTCTATAAGAACATTAGAGACATGGACATTACCAATCTGAACTGAGACAATAGGGTTTCCAGGATCAGTACTATATTTTTCCATAGACACACATTCCGTCATCAAATCTGCTGCTCTACCAACAAATTGAATGGTTTGGGGTTCCAATCTCTTCCTCCCGGCTTTCTTGAGATAGATTTCCTTAATAATCTTAGTACAATTGGGATCTCTTTGATGGCTTGAAGCAGAGGTATCTTAATGAAAAGATTCTGAAGCTCTGATGCCAAGCTAGTCTCAGAAATAGGGTCAATTCTTTCAATTACTAACCTCTCTGGGAAGGAGGCTAGTTGGAAGAAGATGGCAAGGATTCAGAGGGTAAGGGTTGCTTAATGACAACTTTCAGAGAATGATTAAGAGTTTCCTCCTCTTCTTTATCTTCAATAATCACTCTAGGTTGCTTCTGATTTTCTGATGTTACAGTCCTTCCCGATCTTAATTGAATATCATGAACCCAAACTAGAATAGTCTGGTACTCGAATAAAGGTGGGTTTGTTACATAAATCATTTGCATTGCTTTATTATTGTTAGGATTGGGCATAGGTTGAGCATGCAACTGAGGAGGTCGAAAAGGTGGAGGTAAAGGTAATGGTGGAGTAGATTGACTCAGAAGTTAAGGCATTGAATAAGGTGTATGCGTAGATGGATATGACTGCATGGGTGGCTGATAGGAATATGGAGAATGAATTGGCCCTCTGCAACCTTGTTGCCATGGTTGAGAAGGTTGCCCATGCTAATATTGATTCCTATACTGCCACTGCTGATTAGTGTTAGGATAAGAATATGCATGTGAATTATAACCAAAATAGTGTGGAGAAAATTCACGAGCCATACCTGCACCTACCTGAGGCCAATTTCTTTTTGCTTCCATAGCATACAAGTATTCAGCTTCAAGTTGTCCCCCCGTAAATACAGTTTTAAGTCCTGGTATAGAGGGACATTTTTCTATGACATGGTCTTTTGCACAAATAGCACACTTATTAGTTTCTTTCAAATTAAGAGGACACTCTTTAGGAGGATGCTTGTCTCTACATCTAGGACAGAAAATACTTAATGACTCTCGTTCCTTCATGAGTTCTTGTTGAAATTTTAAAGAGTCCAACTATTTGGTAACAATATTCATTATATCAATTTTCATGTTTTCCATTTTATTTTCTAGTCCAATAATCATAACATCAGTAGATTCAGTTTTTCTATTTCTGTTTCGAGTTCCTTGATCAGATCTATACTGGTTTCTTGAAAAGTTCCTGCATAATTCACAAATTTGTTCAAACGTTTGCTATGAAATATCACTTTGTCCTAACATATTTAAATTATTTCTTGCATTATCGGTAAGTCCTCTTAAGAAAAAGGTTCTAATAGTACTGGAATCAAGCTTAAGTTTCGACCTTTGTAAAATATACATAACTCTTTCTAGGTAATCTTCAAGAGCTTCATCATCATCCTGTATGATTGTAAAAATCTCATCCTGCATGTCCCGAGTTTTGCAATATTCTTGATATTTAGATAAAAATACTCTCTTCATCTGATCCCAAGAGGCTATAATGTTTCCTCCTAACCCCATAAACTAGCGTAAAGCTGAGTCCTTGAGAGTAATAGGAAATAATATTAGCTTCTGAGCATCAGTTGAATAATCATAACTTCTACACAAAATATCAAACTTGAATAAGAAAGAGTCAGGATCTTCATGAACTTTACCATGGAAATGAGGGAGAGATGATGGTGAAATATTCTTCATTTGTGCCACAATATCAAGGTCCACAATTGGAAACACAAAAGTGGATTGTTCCTTACTTACCTGGTTTTCACCAATTCCTTCCACATGATCTTCATGGTCTTCCATTGTTTCCCTTTTGCTCCCAACAGACTAAACCACACTTGAGCTGTTGTCACCAAGATCCAAGTGGACTGTTCTTGTGTGATGGGCTTGAATTGGATTGGGCTTCCTTCTCACAGAAGGAGACCCAATATGAGAATTGTTTTCATAATTCTTTCGGCCCTTAATGGGCTTTGAACCCTTACCTTTTTTAGGCATTCATTTCAAAAAAGAAAGAAAAAAACCAAAACAACTTCTAATAAAAATTCTATCAGAAATCAATCAACGCTAGTAAAATTCCTTCAAAGAAGCTTTTCCAAACAATAATACAAAAATAAAGGAAAAATTACCTCTATTGTATAATCAGAAAATTCTTACCAAATCAAATCGCCTCCCCGACAATGGCTCCAAAATGTTGGGTGCAGGAATTACACTTAAGCAAACTCCTCAACACTTAAATTGTCAACCCAGGGGATTCGTAAACTTAGAGATGAAGCATAGGCAATGCCAGAGATGGTATGAATATTTCTAATATAAATCCCTACTTTCTTTAAAGGAAATATTGCAGAATCAAACTAAAAAGAGAAAAAGGAAACTTGAACCATCAAAATAATCTATGACTGGAACAAGGAAGAATGCACTTGCAAAAGGGATTTAGAAATAAAGGGGCAATCACTCTAGCTAACTATTGATTAACTACTGGGTGTGTGTTTTTCTTTAGTAGAGACACTTAGTAGTCTCATCAAATGGGCCCTTTAAACCTGCTCCTTTAAAGATTTCCTTCTTGCACTAATCTGTCCGGCACTATCACAGTCTGCATGCACTAGTGTAGGAACAGAGATTTATGCAGAGGGTATAAATGGTGTCTTTACTGAAGGCGTTTTACTTCCTGAAAGAGCTTGAACTTTTTCAGGTTCAAAGCACTCAGATTCCATGGCAAGAAACCAATTCTTGCACCAAATCGGAGCTTCTTGCACTCAGTATTTAATTCTTAAAATAAGTGCTTAGTTACTGCAAGTGCTATTATACTGTGAAATCAAATTGCACACATAAAAATGAATGTTTATGATTTTGAAAGAGTGCAGAAATAAAGAAACAATCGATATACATTTATCCTGTCATAAAGTGTTTAATGAAAGCAAGAAAATTGTGGGAAGTAAACTAGAAAGGCTTGCTGCATCACACCAACATGCACTAGTGCAGGTTCATTTCTCCTTCTTGGACCAAACAGGGAAAACCAACCAAATAGAAATACAGAAAAGGAATAGCACACCAACGTGCACTAGTGCAGGTTTATTTCTCCTGCTTGGACCAGGTGGGAAAACCAATCCAAAATTAGGTGTAGGAAAAGGAAATTTAGCTACTTCACACAGCGGATCCACTTTCACTCAGACATGAATGCATGTGCTTCAACTTAAATCACACTTGACAACATAAACACAAAATTACAAGAAACACAAAATAGGGTAAACGTGCTAGGTTGGTTGGGCCCTAGCCAACCGGCGCATTTCCCTTTCAATTAGAGATGCTTCTCAGTACTTTAATCAATTCATTAGATTTCAAACACAAAAATACAATTTATAAAACATGAGGTAGAGCTCCCTTTTTATTAATTCACTGGGGAAAATACATGCGTGAATACATAGTCCAACCTAGATTCGGGCGATAACAAAATACAACAACCTATTACTGCCTCTCTAGCTGTATCTCTATTCTATACAAAACTTCTATCAAAAAAACTATCTCGTCCTATTTACATTCTTCATTATATAGATCTTAAAAATATCGTTTAACCAATTACACAACCAAATGCAGAGTTTAGCTTTTCGGCCTTCAAAATTAGACAGTTCAACAAAACTGGCCATAGCCAATCTCCAATTGTTTGTTCTTTATAAATTCGATCTCAGCTGCCTTTGGATCGATCTTGCTATCATGGCTGAAGTTGCTCAAAACGAGGCGGTGATCAAGGAGGTTCGGATCTGCTGCAAGGATTTGTTGTGCTGACACCAGTGCAAGATCTGATCCTGCATTAGGATCAACGGTCACGTAAGTACTTGACTACCAAATAAACATTAGAGATATCGATAAGTTACAAAGAGTGATTATAAGCAAGAAATCATGTAATAAATAAATGATTAATGCTAAGATAAGTTAAAGATATGAAAAATAAAGTTAATAAGAAATATGTCACCATTCTTGGACTAGTGCAAGATGAGGGTGTATAAGAGAGGTAAAACAACAGTAAATGGTTATGATTTAGGAAGGGGAAAATGGAAAAAAGAGAGAAAATTAGGGGGTTAACAGTTGCAAGCACTAAAAGTCATTGCATGTGTTTCCTGTATGTGTCTTTCCCCCTTTCGCTTGGTTGACCATCGATCATCTCTTAGCATATTGATTGCTTTGTCATGCTTGCGATCTTGTTCTAGAGATTTTTAAGGTTTGTCTTTGTGTGCATGAGTTGTCTTCACTCTGTGAACACCGATCACACTCACATACAAAGTTGTAATCACAATCACCAAATGTCCCCATGGTCCTTCAAAGGTCTATCTCAAGTGTCGCACTTCTCGCTCTTAGCTTTAAGATGATCTCAATGAGCACATATTTTTTATTGTTGTTTTGTGTTGTGTTATTCTCAAAATATGCTAAGTGTATGATCACATTTTCAGTCTACACAATTTTAGTTCCTTTCGATACAGCCATTTTCCTAAAAATCTACTCAATTAGACAACCTCCTTTAGCCAAAACTCAACAGAGCTACACTACGTAGTCTTAGCCCTTAATGACCTTGATCTACTACCTAGAACTGCACAGTGCTTGAGGTTGTCCTTCGAGTTAGCTGCACTCTGCAATACTAGAAGTGAGTAGCTTGTCTACCTCACAGAATTGAAAAAAAATTGCCTCCAAGCCTAATTGAAACTATGCTTCCTGCAAGATCAATTATCAAGCCTCCCTCACGAATGTGTAAACCTGCACTGCACTGAGACCTGGGTTGCACTGCTCTCCAAAACTACACAAAAATGCCCAACTATTTCCCCCATTTTGTACCCCGCACTACCTTCAAAAACTACACAGGCATGATTACCAAGGCCTCTATTGCCTTGCTCTCCATTGTCTCCAGAAATTGTGCAGTCTTGTCTAGCAAGTCCCCTACTAGATTTCTCTGCACTTCTCCAGGAAACTGCACAAAATTCCCAGCTGGTCTCCTAAGTGGCCTGCCTTGTATTCCCCTTGAAAATTGCATGGTAGTGCCCCTACACCCTCCCTTATCTTCCTCCCAGAAACTGCACAAAACTAATCGACAATCCCTCCGCAGCCTTGTTCTGTCTTCCCTCTAGAAACTCCGCAAAACTGCCCAACATCCCTACTCTTTATTCCCTCTGGAAACTATGCAGAACTTCCTAGGAGTTCCTCTACGTCCCTGCCCTGTCTCCCATCTGGAAACTGCACAAAAGTTCTCCCTCTCAAGGTCTCATCTTGCAGATGACACTGGTGACTGTCACTACCTGATTCTGCCTTTGAGTGGTCACTGTGTAGTTTTTCCCCATAGTGCAGACTGAGCTCTGGAATTCCTCATCCTAGTCTAAGCTGTGTTGTATAGTTTCAGTGTCCTATCCACCCTCCCAGTCACATGGACCTGAACACAGAAAACAATGCATCGTGCTAGACTAGGATATTTTTGGATTTGATGTCGTCCCGTCATGAGTGAATTGCAGGAACAGGTACATTGATGGAACATTGTGAGACGACTGTTATAGCACCATTTACCACTCTTGGTAGATCTTATGCTCTGATTATGGCCTAGGTCAACCCCTCCTTCCAGACTTGGTCCAAAATCTAAAAAGCAATGGTTTATTCCCTATACACTACTTTTTGCTATGACAAAAGTGTGTACACGTAGGTCAGCATATACCCAACCCCGCACATATGTTAAAACACTTAAAAATTAAATTTCCCTAATTTCCGGCGGATTTCATAGGTTTTCCCTATTACTCACCTCCTATTTCTGTGGCCCAACTATTTCCCAACTAAAAAAACTAATTTGGAGAAGTATAAATAAACCTGCATGGGAAGGCCTTAAGGGAGAAGATATGAGATATTGATACTATAGTGAGATTATCCCTGATCGAGTGTGGTGAATCCCTGTGCCTCCTGCACTCCACAAAGCTTCAGGAAACCCTTGTTTTCTTGTTGTAGATATCCTTCATCCTGCTTGAGATATCCTTGTATTGGTGATGGAGGAAGATTGTTGAAGCTCGGGAAAGGACAGATCCGGAGGATGGTCCCACTTGGAGCCAGAGAAGGAATCAGGTTGTATTTCTCCACTTTACTTGTAGCTAACTTCAACAAAAGGAATTTTGTTTTGTTTCCGATATTAAATGTGTTTATGAATCAAGTTATGTTTTAATTAGTTTATGAGTCTTATATTGATGTATAATTGGTCATTCATTTATATGATTTAAGGTTAATATCATGAACATGCTTTATGTTTCTACTGTTGTATATGTTCCATTTGAATAATTTTTCAGGTTTCAAGAACATCAAGAGAAGATGAGGGTTTGCACCCTGTGGGATCTACCCAAACATAGAATATTCGAGTAAGGACACTCCTGCACAGTTCAGTAGAATATGCATTTAGGTTGATTGCCTGAGCATTTCTTGTTGTGGTTTGCCCTTTTCTCTGTTGGGATTCTCAACCCAAAGCCCTAGGATGGTCTCACCTACAACAAAATTAGTGACTCCACTAGGGATAACAATCTTGTTATTCCTAGTTTGGATTGTTTGTTCTCAATCAGGGTTCAATTTCTTGATTGCTTGCTTTTACAGTATTGTTTGGTCCATTAGTGTCCTAGGCATCAAGTCTAATCTTCTTGATCAAACCTTTATTTTTGTTTTTTCCTAATTAAGCTTTGTATATGTTGTTTTATTTTATTATGGTAGTGTATACACGTAGGTTTCTTTAGAGAAGACTCGTGTATAGGTGTGTTTCCTGTATTAGAAACGCGTGTGCATGCTCCTGTTTCTTTACACATTCGCGTATGCAATTTTTTGAATTATTTTTTCAAAATGTTTTGCCCAGTTAGGTCTTCTACCTGGTGTTTTATGTTGTTGTATGGTCATTTGTTGTCTAGAGAACTCATTTTTCCTGCAAGCTTTCTTTTTCAAAATCTCCTTCTCACTGAAATGTCTTGTTTGGTGTAGGATTGCTTCTTAAGCAAGTTTGTAGTTTGTGTCTTGGATTCAAGACTTCATTTTGAAGTTCTTGGATGTTCTGGTTCTCTAGAACAAGAAATTGATTTTGATTTCATTTTCAGCTCGGATTTGAAGTTCCCTTGCTTTGCTTTACCTTGTTTGGTGGCCTTGTTTCTTTTCTTGCTTTTTTGAGAGTCTTTTTGACAAGTTTGAAAGTATTTATTTCCTGACATTTTTGTCAGTTTGTCGAAATATTCTACTACTATTTGGATCAGTTTGTGCAAGTTTGTAGTCTTTCTTGTTTAGGTTTCATTCATTTTCGAGTTTATAACTTGCGAGATTGAAAGACTCCTTGTGCTTATTTATTGATCTTTCGAGTTTTAGTAGTACTTTTGTGACCTCAAAAAGTTGCTTTTGTTTCCTTAAAAGAAAAATCTCAAAAAAATTGCTTTTGTTTTTATTTTTCCAAGTTTTTGGTGTATGGTTTCTTTTATTTTATTGTTAAGAAGTGAACTGTGATCTTTTGCGATTTTTCCTGCTTGCTTTGAAGAGAGATTTGTGTTCAAATTTTTTCCATCTTCATTTTTAAGTTGGCTTATTGTCTCTATACAGAGTTGCATTTTCTTATGAGTGTTGTTTAGTATCTTGCATCATCATTGCAACTTGCATTATGGTAGTTTGCATCTTAAGGCATTCTTAGTCCTTTTTAGTTTTTGGGTGTGTGTGGATTGTTTCAGAAAAGAAAAGAAAAATATTTTTCTTATATATAGGTTTTCATAGAACCCAAGTATAAATCACTATTCATCAAAGAAAATGAATGCATCCATATAGTTAGTTTTCTATTGATTTCTTTTGCGTCATAAAACAACATCAGTTACACTCATAATTCCCCCTAACTTAAAGAACAACTATGTAAAATCAAGCGATCTAATAAAATGAACTAGAACTTTTCTTGTTGCCATTAATAAACACCAACAACTTTAGGTTCATTAGGGCCTTGGATTAGGTGAGAGGAGAGTTAACTCTCCAAGGCCACTCAAATTACAAAACTTAGAAGTTGAATAAAGAGTGAAACCCAATATCGTTAGAAAGATCGGGAAAGCTCTGTCACTGGGAGTCAAGCATGAGGGAGAGTGAAGACAAGGAAGAGAGATACCCCCTCTCGTACTTTTTGGATCTTGCCTCATGACTATTCCGCCCGACTTTTGATACAAGTTGGTATCCATAGTTGCCTTTCCTAGGGATTGCATAGGTGGTTGTGGAGGAGAATCCCGTGTTACCTAAGGCTGACGTTGCATCACATTCAGTAGTACTTCTGGAGGGTACCCTTGCAAGCTTGGGTGCTTGCATGAGCAAAGTATATTGTCTAGAGGTTAGTGTCACTACTTCTGATACCTTCGCTAGTAGGCCTGGGGCATAATTACCCCAGACTATTTTCTGAAGGTCCTTGATTTTGACTTCCTTATATTTTGGTGTCCGGTCCTAATCACCCGGAGTGGAAATATTTGAAAGTTGTTTGATTGCTTGTATCTTTAGGGACTTTTTAGAGAGAGCTCTTTTCTCCTAGTTGGCCTAGCTTTACAATTTTTTTTGAGTCTTTAAGTAAATCTCTTTAAATAATTCAAAGTGGCTGATCGATCGGCTCATCAATCCAAGAGACTTCATGGGCTATCACCTACAAGTCTTGAGTCTTCTCCTCGAAGACGTAGGAGCAATCCTGCCAGTGGTTTTCAACCAGTGGCAGCAGGTGCATCAGAGATTGATCCTCCGGTTGGAGTTATTGATTCACAAGATAGACTTGGTACAAGTAGAGAGTTAGAGAGGAACACTCCAGTTCTTTCTCGAGTACTCTTCGAGTCACAAGACAATATTGAGGTTGAAGAGATTCTGAGTCTATTACAGCTCCTAATTCCCCTCTTCCTCTTGATTATTGAGACGTTTTATTGTACGTCGGGACTCCGACCAACATGCCTTCAATCCCAGGTCTATGTCGATCTTTTCATTCAATGAACACTACTGGAAGCATGGCATCCACAATAAGTGCTACGAGTATGCAAACTTCTGTATATATACAAGGAGGAGGAACTATTTATATACCCTATGTTACTCCTAGCACTGCTATATTTGGTTCTACTTCCATTCCATCTTCAAGTGGAAGTTCTCAAGTTGTTGCCTTTGGCATTGGCTTTTTCCCTTTTGGAATGCTGACTAGTGCAATTCCTTTGGTTCCTTTAAGTATTCCATCAGTTGCCTTCACATCCATGGCAAGTGGATCAACTTCTTTTTAGGGTTTCCTGTTTAGGGCTAGTCATATACACATTCCAATCCAACTTTTGGATCGATGCCTTTTTCCACAATGGGTAAAAGTTATAATCTGTTTCAAAGTTTGACAAACCCTGCAGTTAGTGGGTTAGGAGCTGGGAATTAATCTTATTTCCTCCAACAAGGGAATATGACGTACTCTTCTTTCAAATTTTTCCAGAATTTTTCTCCCTATGCTAATGCATGGAACCATTATTAGAGGCTCTCTGCTCCTTTTAACATTTCTTTAGGGGGATACTTTACTATTTACGAAGGTTTTTTGGTAGGATTTGGTCAAACTCTGAATTTTTCTGGACCACAATGTAGAAAATCTGTGTAGGTTAACCCAATAATGCAATATAAATCAAAGCAGAATACTGTAACCTACTTCTACTATCAATTTGCAGAAGCTTAAAGATCGAGCTGAATAATATAACTAGAAGAAGAAAAATGAATGGCATAATACACATGAAAATACTTTGGGGAAAGCCTCAGCTAAAAACCCCACACTATTGTATTATCATACATGGTGGAAATACATAGGAATTATACAATTCCGTAGCTCTCATAGCTAGCCAGCTCTCAGTACAAGCCTCACAGATGCTCATAGGAAATCTTGGTTTCTCTCTAGCGTTCCTCTCTACCCTCCAAGCTCTTGTTTCCTTGCGTTGTTCCTTGTGGATGATTCCCTATTATCAAGTGGATGATCTCCTCCAAAACTGCGCAATCCTCAAGGATTAAATCCTTGACTTCATGCATGAGTTTTCTCCATGAGAAAACACATGCAACTGATAGTACACTATCTTTTACTTTAATCTCAACTGGGTCTTTCTCATAATAGACATACATGAGTTTCTGATGAGGGAATACTCAATTGACTAGAGTAGCACTAGTTGAGTGCATTAATGCATCAACTCACTATTAGTTCCTCAAACAGTTTGGAACTAATTTAACTGGACTTAAATTAGTAAACTGAGTTAACTAATTACAACTCAAATATAACTCAATCTTATCTCCTTAATTTAAGGGATAACTCTTGCATGACTTGAGAAAGACTTCTAACTTAAATTTCTCCAACTAATTAATTTAAAATAAATTAATTAATTATTTCCAAGTAGCTATTAAGACTAAATTTGACTTTAATTCACAATTTAATTCAAGGACAAATTAAATTGGAATATTCTTGTTTCCATATTTCAACACTCCCTCTCAACAAGAAATGGATTATCTGCCACACCGATCCTGTCTCTATGGAACTCAAATTTACACTTTGACAATGCCTTTGTCAAAATGTCAGCATCTTGTTCCTCTATCGAAATATATTGCAACAACATGATCCTCTTGACCTATGAAAAGCCACGGGCAACAAATCTTGCCTTATGTTTCTCCACACTACCATCAACAGCTTGCTTTACCTTGTAAAGCCAACAGGAACTCACAAATGACTTGTTCTCCTGTCTCAGAACCACGTCACAAACACTATTATGAACTATGGAGTCATACTCCTCCACCATAGCATCAACCCAAATCGACTGCTGCACTACTTCCTCAAAGGAAGATGGCTCGGCCTCAAGGCATTCCCTAGAGAGGTCCATGTATCCAGTGTACCTCTCAAGTGGCCTCCTTTGTCTGTGCTGAGAAGATGGTGCTCCCACATTTTTTCTCGCATCCTCCAACAATTTGTTAGTTTCTCTTGTGTGCTTCCATGCATCTCTGGAAGACTCTACTTGAGTGGATGTCTCCACTCCTGAAACCTCTTCATGTGGCTACTTCGCATAAGTCTGACGCTCCTCCTCCTTAGGAACCAACAGTTCCTCCACATCCTATAGTTGGATCTCCTTCTCAAGGGAAACTCACATGGCCTTTTTCTCATCAAACTTGAGATCTCTGCAAACCATTGTCCTCTGACTGGTAGGCAAGTACACCTGATAGTTGTGAGGTGTATCAGTGTATCCCACAAATATCCCCAGCTCTGCTATTAGCTCAATCTTCTTCCATGCATCCTTTGTCACATGGCAATACACCGATGAGCCAAAGATCATGAAGTGACCCACATCTGGTCTCTTACCAGAGAAAGATTCCTATGCTGTCTTCATCCCAAGTATGTGATGCGGGATTTTGCAAATAGACCATTATGTTGCATGCCTTTACCCGCATGTGACATGGTAGGCCTTGGTCATGTAGCATTGCCCATGCTGCCCCTACAATAGTTATGTTCTTCCTCTCGACCACGCCATTCTACTGTGGGTTATGAGGTGTTGTCAACTCTCGTTTAATTCCTTTCACTGCATAGAAGTCCTTAAACTCTTGAGAGAAATATTCTCCATCGTTGTCACTTATCAAGGCCTTGATCTTCTTCCCTGACTCTTTCTTGATGAAAGCTTTGAACTCACAAAACTTTGTGAAATTTTGGTCCTTCTTCTGCATGAAATAAATCCAGCATTTACAAGAATAGTCATCAATGAAAATCACATAATACCTTTGCTTCATTGTGGATGCCATTGAGAATGGTCCACACAAATCTGTATGAACTTGCTCTAAGATAGCCTCGACTGTCTCGATCATGAAAGGAAGACATGGTGTACTTTCCTAAGGTACAACCTTTGCATGTGTCAACTTGCTCAAGTTTACCTTTGGGAAGTCCTGTAGATATCTACTGCATTATCTTCAAAGCCCCATGATGCAAATGGCCCAACCACCTGTGCCACAACTCACCAATGTCTTGGATTTGCACCAATTCTACTTTCGTACTCAATGTTGCATAATAATCTACCTCTATTTTATAGAGATTCTTCACCCGAATCCCTATCGTCTAACGTGTGTCTATGTGTCTTAGGAACACCTTTCCTTTACTGAAGACAACATTGTAGCCTTTGTCCTCCAACATTGCGATCGATACCAAGTTCTTTTTCAGTCCGAGAACGTACATCACATTTGTTAAGGTGAGAGAAGCTCCATGCTCCCTTTGAAAACCAACCGTGCCCACTCCTGAAACATTATACCTTTCATCGTCACCCATCTCTATGCGCATCTTGAGGTCTTTCTCCTCCAAGCCACTGAATTATTTTTTATCACCGGTCATGTGGAATGAGGCTCCACTGTCAAGATACTAGACACAACCCATCATTGATGACACCATGCATGCGATGAGGGTAAAGTCCATTTCGAACTAAGAGGCTAATGCCTCCTTTTCCGATCCTTCTGAGGAAACCTTCTTGGACTTCTTCAATGGGAAATTAGTTGCATAATGTCCCATATCTTGACAATTAAAGCATCTTACTTTAGACATGTCACCCTTCTTCCCTCCATGAGAATAATTCGATTTGAAATGGGAAGCCTTCCTCTTCCCTTTCCTTGCCTTACTTGCTAAGGCTAGATTTTCTTCATCATCATTCTTGGGTGAAGAACCATCTCGCGTGCTCCTCTTGATCTCCTCCTACATAAGATCCGACCATAGTTGTTCCCAATATGGGAGTTTCTCCGTTCCATTCACAGAGTCCTAGTAGCTATTCCAACTCTTTGGAAGGCCAAGGAGAGCAAGGCTCACCATATCATCATTGGTAGTGGTTATTCCCACACTAACAAGCTCATCTATGCAAGTGGTGAGCTTGTTTAGATATGTGGAAATAGTATCACCCTTCTCCATCTTGATTCTTCGAAACTTATCCTTGAGCACCAATTTCCTTTGGTCGCTATTGTTCTGGTAGAGATCCTTCAATGTCTTCCATATTAAAAATGGTGTATCCTTCCTATGGAGTCTCGAGACAATATGGTCTCAAACTCCCTCAAGGATGATCTATCTCGCCTTCGCCACACACTTCTTCCACTCAGCTAGCTCTTGTGCATTAGTTGAAGTTGGCGTTAGGATTTCTTGATCAATGAATTCCTTCAATCCATTGTATTCTAATACAACCTCCATTCTATCTTTCCACGCTATGTAATTCGAGCTACCTTCCAAGGAATACTCAAGTCTCAAGCCGTAGAATGCCATTAGCCAACCTTGAAGTATGATATGAATTCGATTTGTGCCTGCAACCTCGAACTTCAAACTTCGAATTCTCTTCTTAGTATACTATTCACGGCTCCGATACCATGTAGAAAATTTCTACAAATCCACCTCTGATACCATGTAGAAAATCTGTGTAGGTTAACCTAATAATGCAATATAAATCAAAGCAGAATACTATAACCTACTTCTACTATCAATTTGCAAAATCTTAAATATAGAGCTAAACAATATAACTGGAAGAAGAAGAATCAATGTCACATTACACATGAAAATACTTTGAGAAAAGCCTCAGCTAAAAACCCCACACTATTTTATTCTCATACATGGTGGAAATACATAGGAATTATACAAAGCCTTAGCTCTCACAACTAGCCAGCCCTCAGTACAATCCTCACAGATGCTCATAGGTAATACTAGCTTCTCTCCAGCCTTCCTCTCTACCCTCCAAGCTCCTATTTCCTTGCGTTGTTCCTTGTGGATGATTTCCTATTACCAAGTGGATGATCTCCTCCAAAACTACGCAATCCTCAAGGATTAAATCCTTGACTGCATGCATGAGTTTTCTCCATGAGAAAACACATGCAACTGATAGTACATTATCCTTGACTTTAATATCAACTGGGTCTTTCTCAGAATAGACATGCATGAGTCTCTGATGAGGGAATATTCAGTTAACTAGAGTAGCACTAGTTGAGTGCTTTAATGCATCAATTGACTGTTAACTCACTATTAGTTCTTCAAACAGTTTGGAACTAATTTAACAGGACTTAACTCAGTAAATTGAGTTAACTAATTACAACTCAAATATAACGCAATCTTATCTCCTTAATTTAAGGGATAACCCTTGCATGACTTCAGAAAGACTTCTAACTTGAATTTCTCCAACTAATTAATTTAAAATAAATTAATCAATTATTTCCAAGTAGTTGTTAAGACTAAATTTGATTTTAATTCACAATCTAATTCAAGAACAAATCAAATTCAAATATTCTTGTTGCGATATTTCAACACACTAGGGTCTCCTTATGATTCAATTAGGTCTACGAGTTACTTCAAGCAACCTAGTGCCTTCACAAATCCAGGTCATTCTTTTCAGAACATTGGGATTTCCGCCCACACCAGGTGGAACCCTCAGGGTCCGCCATGACTCCCTTTTTTTGCAACATTAAAATTGCCAGATCTCTCTAAATTGACTAATGATCTAATTAGGTATAACCTGTTTTGGCCTATGGTCCCAACCAAACTTCCCTGAGATGTCCCAAAATTCAATGGGAAGACTAGTGAAGATCTGGGTGACCACGTAACCACTTTCCACTTATGGTGTTCATCCAACTCCCTGATAAATGATTCAATCAGGTTGATACTATTGCAATGTACCCTAACTGGAAATGCAGTTAAGTGGTACATAGAACTGCCAAGGGGAAGCTTCACTTCTTTTGACGACTGGGCTATTATCTTTTTGAACCATTTTCAATTTCCTGTCCAATATGATGTTGGAACTAAGCTTTTGGCTAATTTCCAACAAGACCAAGAAACTCACATTTCAGATCATATCCAGGAATGGAGGAGAAGGAAGAGGCTCATCAAAGATGATATTCCACAAGAATTCCTTCTTGAATTGTTTCTTAATTATTATAGCTTGATATCTCTAGGGGCGTGACCCTCTCCGGTGTTTTCATTGAAGAGCAGGCCATTTTCAGAGACAAGCAGTTAGAACAGATATATTATCATTCTGGGTTTCTTCAAAAAATTCTACCTGATGCTCCTAAAGCGAAGGTGGATATAGCCAAACCAAAGCCGGGTCCCCATGTCAACAGGCTAGTTGGATCAATTGATGCCAACACGGCTAACCTATTGAATCAATTGCAACAATTGTCTTTACAAACTGCTTCTTCTATGCAGGCATCACCGTCTGTATATACATCTTCACAATCGACGTCTATAAATGCCATCCAAACTTCTAACCCCAAAGGAAACCAACAATCTGATGGGAAGAAGAAAGTACAAGGTAGGAGAAAGGGCCAGGATGGGAAGGGGAATGCAAACAAACCCAGGAATTATGTCAGAGGGGGTAGAAAAGAGTCCAAGAAAAAAGTAAAATTTTCATGCAAGTTATGCAATGGGGATCATTTGACTCATCTCTGCCCTAAGATCCAAGATGCTCAATGCTCGTTAGTACAGAAGGGGTCCTCTAGCTCCCAAGATATCCTCGCTAACCCTTTTCCCCAAGGGAAACAATTAATTGTTGGTGGAAACTCGAATGTTGGTATCCCCACAGGGGGCAACCAAAAAGGGGATAATTTGTCAAATGTCTTCATGATGAGCTCGCATATCGATGTCGCTATGCAATCGCGTGATTATGGTGAATCAGAATCATCTAAGGATAAGTGTACTTCTGATGCCTCAGAGCCACTCCATATTGATAGGCCCTCTGTTGAGTCTATACCTCGGATGTCAAAAGGCTCCAAAAAGCACTCGACCATTAACCCTAATGTTAGGGCATCCTAGAACTACTCAAGTATAGAAGATCTGGCTCAAATTCCTTGTGCTATGTCAGCGTTAGAGGTACTCCAGTCGTGCCCCGCTCAAGAGTGCATTACTCTTGGAAATCGGAGCAGTAGATCCAAAAAATTCTCTTATGTTCACTTTTCATATGTCAAATGTCAAAAAGAGACTTCCCCATCATATGGATTTTCAGATAAAGTCTACATATCGAAAGACCAACATCTTTCGAAGCATTATAGATGAGGGAGCTTCGACATGTGTGATGTCCATGTCATGTTGGAAGGCCATTGGATCACCTCAAGTTGTTCCTTCACCGACTCTATTGACGGCACTTGATGGACATTCTCATAGGCCACACAAGATTATTCCAACCTTTCCCATCTGTATTGGGGGAAAGATGGTAAATATTGAGGTAGAAATAGTCGATGTGAATTTGGATTATAATCTCCTCTTAGGCAAGAATTGGGTTTACGAGATGGATGCCATAGTTTCAACATTATTTCACATCCTTTGTTTTCATCATTAGGGGAGGATTGTGAAAGTTGATCAGATGGACTATTCTCCGGGTGACTCCCACGCATCTTTCGATTCTACTATTCCATTAGTGAGCAATCCCAAGCAACCTATAGAGAATTTAGGAGTTGGGATGTACTCTTCTTTAATGTGTATTTTTTATCTTCCTTCTCCTATAGTTAGAATCAATGCTATTTCATCCTCCAAGGAGCCTTCTCGAAGAGAGTTCTTTCAAACTCACTATTTTTCAGACCATTGGCCTTTACCTTTGTCTAACACCACATTAGATAGAAGGCATGTAGGTGGAATGACATGTCCTATGTCTATAGCAGAAATTACTTATTATTTTATTGTTAACTCTGCAGACTCCCATCCTACTCCTTTCTCACTAGAGGAGTTAGATGGAGATGTGGCTCCAGCCTAGACAGTCGATTCAACTTCAACTCAGGATTGATTAGATACAGTATTACCATCTGAGGAAGCAATTATAGAAGAAAAGATGGGTGTTGATAGACCATGGGAGGATTTACATCACCGTTCATATTTCCTCCCTCATTTGCAAGAAATTGAGTCAAGTTTGTCCAGTCCTTCTACTAGTGATGTTCATACAATTTTAAACCCTTTGGCCCGAGCACAGTTTTTTGCTGAAGGTAACATGAATGTTATCTCACAAACTATACCGGTGAACATCTCTAGGAATCCTAACATAATCGAAAATGTCTTCATCAGAGCTGACGGTTCCCCTGAGGAAATTCAAATTTATACCGATCTCTTCTAAGAGTTTCATGATGTGTTCACTTTCTCTTATGAGGAAATGCTTGGAATAGATCCATCTATAGTCCAGCATGAGATCAAAACATATGAAAATGCTAAACCTATTCGTCAAAAACTTCGACTAGTCAATCCTATAAAAGAAGTAGCTATTAAAGCTAAAGTTGAAAGATCGCTAAAGGTAGTTTTTATATATCGCATTCATCCAACTGAGTGGGTCTCTAATCTAGTCCCTGTAGACAAAAAGCAAGGAATGATCTGAGTATGTATTGACTTTAGGGACCTAAATAAGGCTTTTCCAAAAGGAAATTACCCCACACCCTTTATTGATCAAATTATTGATGAATGTGTGGGTAATGAAAATTTTTCGTTCATGGATGGATTCTCTAGTTACAATGAAATTACTATCCATCAAGAAGATCAACACAAGACAACCTTTATTTGTCCTTGGGGTACATTTGCATACAAAAAGATGTCTTTTTGGCCTCAAAAATGTTGGAGCCACTTTTTAGCGGGCCATATCTTATGCTTTTCATGACATCAAGCACATTATCAAAGCATATCTTTTATGATCTAGTTTCTCGTTCTCGAAAGAGAATTGATCATCCTAAGCACCTTCAGTTGATGTTTGAATGATGCCATTTTTATAAGATCTAGTTGAATAATAAATGCGTTTTCACCATCACATCAGGTTGGTTGTTAGGATTCATCATGTCAACAGAGGGGATTCATGTTGATCCCTTCAAGGTTGAGGAAATACTTCAGTTGCCTAGCCTAGCTTCCGTACATCAACTTCAAAGTCTCCAAGGAAAGGAAAATTCCTTGAGGAGATTCATAGTCAATTACGGCGAGATCACAAAAGGATTTATGTGTTTTCTTAAGAAAGGAATCCCTTTTTTATGGGATGATTTCGCGCAACGATTTTTTGATGCTTTGAAAAAAGAATTAACCTCTGCTCCATTGTTGAGCCCACTTGATTATAGAAGAGATTTCCTCTTGTATCTCACTGTAACAGAATCAACTATTGGTATGGTTCTGGTTTAGGAAGATGATGCCTTATGTGAGCATGTAATCTACTACCTAAGTTGAGGCTTGGTAGGTCCTGAACTACGCTATTCCCCCATCGAGAAATTGGCTTTGGTAGCTATCCATGATGTCTAGCGGCTTCGGCATTACATTCTGCTTCAAAAAAGGTTCTCTTAGCAGTCGTCAACCCATTTCAGTTTGTTCTCTATAGGCGAGTGATTGGGGGCAAATATAATAGATGGATTTTCATTTTGAAAGAATTCAATCTCGAATTCATGTCGGCTAAATCTAAGAAATATTTAGTATTTGCAGATTTGATATTAGAGTTGCCTTGTGAGGAAGAAATTATTCACGAGGAAAATTTTCCTGATGAACACTTATTTCTTATTTCTTCACAAGATCCTTGGTATGGGGATATCATTATATATCTCCAGACTTCAAAATTTCCACCCACTTTTTCCAAACATGAGCGTAGAAAATTGCATCACCTCGCTAAGAATTATGTTATTATAGGTGACACATTTTATCGTCACGGGATTGATTCAATCCTTAGGTGTTGTTTAACTTTGGAAGAAGTTGAGTTAGTTCTTAATGATTGCCACAGTGGAGCTTGTGGTGGTCATCTATCTGGCCTTGCAACAACCCAAAAAAATTTGCGAGCAACCTACTTTTTGCCTTTGATCTTTAAAGATTGTATTGAAGTGGTCAAAAGATGCCATTCTGGGCAAATCTATACTCAAAAAATGCCTGCACATCCAGCTCTGCTTTTTCCTATTATCACCGTCGGTCCTTTCACAAAGTGGGGCATTGCTTCTACTACCTGTAATCCGCCTTTGGTAGGAAATCAAAAGTATATCATAGTGGTCTTAGACTACTTTACGAAGTGGGCTAAGGCCATGCATACTTTTAAAAACGATAGCGAAACAATGGCCTTGTTTCTCTTCAATTAGGTATTTTCATGATTTGGTATCCCTAAAGAGATTGTCGCTGACCATGGCAGTCATTTCCAAAATCAACTAATGCCCAAATTGGCTCTAAAGTTGGGTTTCTGTCAGGAGCATTCATATCTGTATTATCCTCAGGCCAATGGGCAGGTTGAAGCCGTGAACAAATCCATTAAAATCATCCTGCAAAGTATGATTAACAAAGTCCAATCCAATTGGCACATCATGTTGTATCCGACACTTTGGGGATATCGAATGTCAATTAAGACTGCCATTGTTTTCAACTGTTTTATGGGTTGGAATCTATCTTTCCTATTGAATGTGAAATTCCTTCACTCAAACTAGTTGTTGAACTTATTCTAGAGACTTCTAGTCTCGAGGAGCGCCTTGTTCATTTGGAGCATCTTGATGAGCAGCGTTGAGATGTCGCCACAATAAACGAAGCCCATAAAAAGAGGGTAAAAACTCAATACGATAAAGTTGTCCATCCTAGAATTTTTTTTGAAGGTGACCTTGTCCTAGTCTACGATCAAGACAAAGATGCCTTCGGGGCAGGAATGTTTAAGTCTATGTGGTACGTTCCCTTTATAGTCAAGCGAGTTTTGAAAAAGGGGGCTTATGAATTAATTGAATTTTAAGGAAACAAGTTGGCGGAGCCCAGAAATGGGCTCTACCTTAAGAAGTACTTTGCTTAGGCTTCAGCCAAGCACTTACTTGTTTGTATATATTGTATGTTTATACATATCTATCTATCGGTTTTAGTGATGTCGATATTTTTGATCTGCTTTGGCAGGTATTGATGGATGATTCAATATATCTAGGATTCGCTAATGGTGCAAGTAGGCATACCCGGAACCTTGCTTCCATGGCTTGGGTGATTTATTATCCATCTAGCCAGTTGATGGTTTCAAAAGGAGTATGTATTAGTCCTGCTTCGAATAATATTGTCGAATATATTGTCGTTATTAATTTTTGTTTTGGAGCAATATCTCTTGATATTGATTCATTAGTGATTTATTTAGACTCAAAACTGGTGGTATCTCAGCTAAATAACATTTATCAGGTACGAGATAGTTATTTGTGTTGGAAATAATATTGAGAGGGGGGCGGTGAATCAGTATTATCACATCAATAAAACTTTTTCATTTCGATATTCAGATTCATATATGCTACTTCCACAACTTCTTATGATTCAATTAGTTGATCCTTAATGAGTGCATTAGAACATTATCAACCATATTAACAGTAAACAGGTGTAGTAAAATAGAACAGTTCAGCACACATAAGCCACACACATGAACACCATGATATAAGGTGGAAACCCAATGTGGGAGAAAACCACCTGCTGCAAGTCATCTCAATCTTCTTCTTAATAAGAAAATCCTTTTACAATATTTTTTACTGGTGCAATCTTATACCAGTACGCAGGCTTCTACCTACAGAGAGCTACAACCCTCTCTCTTTCTCCAGTCTCTCCTGGAAGGGAGCTACAACCCCCATAGCTCTTGTACTAGCTAAGATACTAGTACGCAGGTGCCGACCTACAATCTTCTCTCCTCTAGGTACCACATTTCATACATTTTCAGACTGGATACTCCTGAAGCACAACACATAATCTGAAAGGCCACGTTTCATCCAATTTTCATACTAGACCCATTAATATCATTGAAGCACATAATCAATCAATCTTCTGAATCACCCAAACACCAGATGAATACATATACAAGGATAATATATGTGTTAGCACCCAGTTCTAGTGCATCAGATCACATAAATATGAGTCATTATGATCCTGATCCAATATTAGTTCTCATCCATCAATACTGAAGCTAAACAAAATCAACCAAACAGGATATGCAGAATACTGACACCTTTAAACTGTCATCAGAACCCATCAACAACCAGAACCACCTGTGACTTCAAATATCATATCTCAAATTGTATACGCTACTACAATGAACCAAACCTATAGACACACGCGCTTACACCAAAGCCAACCCACGTACAGATCTATAAATATGACTTGCAGTGATTTCAAACTTAAGTTATACCCAGATCAAATCATTACAAGCGTCAGTATACAGATCTAGAATAAGCATAATCAAATGTATAGAGATAGTTCATTTCAAACCATTTGATCCCGATCTGTCCTTAGATCTTGTTCTCCATCAACCGGTGAGATCCCTCTTTAGCTCAGGTCCAGATCTGCACCATAACCCAATCACAGTTTTCCAGATCTAGCACTTTATCAGATATTCAATAATTCAGATGATGCTTTGCCAAATGATCTCCTTCCTCTTTTATAGTCTTAGGCCTTTAACAATACCACGGTCCAAAACCATAATAACACAATACCATGAACCCAATACTTGGGATCAACCACTTTTTGGAATGCAATACCACGGACCAAAACCATATAGTCAAAAACTGTTGGACTAATACATGAACCAACCATGAAAGTGCGTGAACTTTTTGTCCACATGAAATAAGACTTTTCTTGCATAAATTCCGTGAACTTTTCTCTACATGAAATAAACTTTTCTCTGCAAATAAAATTCCGTGAATCTTTTCTCTACATGAAATAAACTTTTCTTTGCATAAAATTCGCTGTGAACTTTTCTCTACAGGAAATAAACTTTTCTCTACATAAAATTCCATGAACTTTTCTCTACATGAAATAAACTTTTCTTTGCATAAAATTCCGTGAACTTTTCTCTACATGAAATAAACTTTTCTCAGCATAAAAGTCCGTGAACTTGAAAATAACTTTGTTTCACTATAACTTATCATCTGAGTGATTTCCCATCAAGGTCAACACTTGTCTCATAATGCCAACAATCTCCCCCTTTGGACTTGATGGAAAAGCTAGCTTGTCACACATAGAACTATCATCTGATTCCTTTGAGCTGTCTTGCACCCCAGGCATTCAGTGACATCTGATATCTCTCCTTGAATATTCATCTAGTTATAACTAAGTGAGATGATCTTCTATGAGTGGGTTTCCATCAAGTACAACCCATGCATCATAATGCCAACAATCTCCCCCTTTGGACTTAATGGCAACAACACCAAATCACTCTCCCCCTTTGACATCAAGGGCAAAGGGCGAACCAAGATATTCTCTTTCCTAGATAAACATTCTGATGTCCATACTCCCCCTGAGTACCTGCTGAAATCTCTGAATGAGCTCCCCCTTTGTATATGCCAAGGTGTACCACTATGTCCATGCTACATGCTAAAAGCTCTGCTCTTGTTGAATTGTGTTGTTCATGATCCCCCTGTCTGTAAGCAAGGTCTGCAAAAAGGTGTTCTACAAGAACATGACTCTATACATCATACGTGACCTTCCTAGCACCAAATACTCATACATACATCCATCTCCCAATCAAGTGGGGATATACCAGAAAATGACAACCAAGTACATTACATCATTCATACCAGGCATAGTGGGGAAACCAACATAGGCCGTTACATGACCTAAAATATTTCATCAAATGACTACAATAGATAGAGACACACTATTACATCATGAGTCTTGATATGACCTTTACATTGAATGATATACATGACATTTATAACGAAGACCAAACACCTAAATAAGATCATGATAAACATCAGCAACGACACTGTATGATCTGCTCTATAGCATCTGTCACCAGCAACTTGTATTAGTGCATGAATCATCAAGGTATGTCTGTATCAACTCATCCTTTTGAATATAATTTTGTATATACATAATCATTCTATCATATGTGAGAAACACCATAGCCATCCAGATCTGCATGGACCAAGTATCATCAATTGGGAATATCTGCATCAATCAACATATGTACGAAACAACCTATCATCATATAGGTAAGAACTCATCATCATCATATCTCCAACAATGCAACTTTGAATAATCATCCATGTATCCAGCCAACAATCCTCATCCATATGTGTGCTAAGAACAATAGGAATTCGGCATCATAACTGTAATATATGATCTTTATGCATATGGTGACAACAACATATGAGTGACTCATCATCAAGTGAATTCAAGCTATGAAGATGACCATGTAAGCACCATTAGAGAATCAACCACAAATCTGATCTAAATATCAACTATGTAACCCCAAGAATCATCTGAACAACTCATAACCATATCATAGCAAGATGAATCATTTATCCATATAGGCATCATCACCAAGGACTACTAACCATAATGCCAACAATGCATTAAAAGCATATGCTCACCCTAAACCTGTGCCATCTTGTTTACTGTCAGATCTGATCATGCATATCAGCAAGAAGTATAAAGTCATCATCATTATCAAGTTAGAAACAAAACACTTCTAACCATCAAGTCATTTCCGCACATCATCAGCAAATTGTAACCATTATCAAATAGCGCAAATAAACCAAATCATAACTGATCCTTTTCCTAAACCTATCCCTACTGTGTTTCCTCAAACAATCATATACGCGACTATGCCATAACCAACTCGCGTATATACGTGACTTCTCTTTAAGAAACTGTTGTGGTCACCAACAACCCCCCTCTTTTGTTTGGTATTAGCAATAACACCAAGCAAATAGGGGACGCTTCGTAAAAAATTCAAACAAACATCCCCATGAGCATTTTTTTTTTTCCTTAGAATTTTATTGCAGCAAAGCAAAGGAAACACTTCTTTTATGAGCATAACAAACCACGAAGAAGCGATGCTAAATTCATCGCATCGCATTTACCATAAGTGCTCTTAAATGAAAAGCGTAAGAAATTCCCGACAGCCGATGTGCGACGTCGCATCTCGCAGCAATTGCGTAGAGCAGAACACAATGACTAATATCTGCGATCTGCTATTTGCGATCCGTGATCCACAATCCGCGATTTGCGATCTGCGATGATCTGATATTGCGATATCACAATACTATAACACAAATTTGCGATCTGCAATGAGTGCGAATTTTGCTCAGCACAACATTCAAGGAAAGTTGTCCATCAATCAGAATTAAGCGTGCGCCTGTAAAAAGGAAATTAATGATTGTACAAATGGTTGCTTTTCATTTTTCGAAGAGTCAGTTCACTTTGAATGTCATGATTATACACATGCAAGATCTGAAGCTTTCATATCAATCTTTATTTTCATTTACTCTTTTCTTTTACACAAACTATAAAACAGGAGATAACATGGAGCAATTTTTGCAGGAAACATCTAAGGAAAAGGGGAAAGCGCCGATGCTCGGAGAACACAGAAGAGACCTCTTCAGAAGCAGGAACCACATACGATAGGACTACAGATTCCAGAGTATCACTCAGTAGATGCTAACGACTGATAGGTCATCTGAAGCTCAGAATCAAAGGCGCACAAAAGCAGCATGATTACAAAGATACCTGAAGCTTAAACGCTAGAAAAGCCCGGAATGAAGAATGAAGGCAATTTTCAATCCAGAGAATTGCTCGGAAATTAAAGTCTTCTGACTCATCAAGTCGTTCGCAAAGACAGAAACCGAAATAGCAAAAGCAGAACCAGTTTGAGGGAAATTTGGGTTATTACCAAGTATACACTCAGTCAGCGGGAGATTCTCTAAAATGTCTAATAGTTTACCAAAACGTGGTGCCAGCCCTTGTTACTTCTATTTTTATAGCACACACAAAAGGGGAAAGGCAACCAACCGACTCTTCTCAGACGAATGCTACACACTTACAGCACTAAGGAGCAAATACAGAAATAGTTCAAAGTCAGATTTAATTTTAGAAATAATTTGCTTTATCAGAAGGACGATCATTTGAAAACCGGATTCCAAATTTATGTAATCAAGTTAATTAGTTAGCAGTATTTAAACCCTTCTCAGGCATTTAGAGAAAGGTCCAGAGATTTGTCAAAAACTCGTCCTCAGAAGATGCACTTTTGCGCCCTCTGAGGTGGTTTTGATGAATGGATGGATCAAGGTTTATTAATGTTTGCATCTGATATCTGCTACTGATGTTGCACGTCTATACTCTTAGTAGATGTTAGAACAAGGAGAGATAAATCATTGTTGCTTAAAGCTTATGAGTGGAACCAGTCAGAAATGGTACTTTTATCTCTTGATTATTCTCGCTTATGTTCTTTAAGTGATTTATAGTTTCAATTGTTTATATTTCATTGTATGAATGTATGGGTTATCATTTGGCACTTTTGTACAGTGGAGTCATATTGTTTGTATCTGACATATGAATAATTTATTATGCGATATGCTGTTCACAACTGTTTTGTTTAACTTCTTATGCAAAATAGTTTATCTTTAATGATTTCTATTCTTATGATAGCTGAATGATCTTTATTACCAGTTATTGTTCGAAATCTTTTTAGATCGCATAATAGGAGATATATACCCCGGGTTAGTGTAGATTAGATGTATTGTTTCTCACTAGATTATAATAGCATAGAGTTAGTTTAAAGGGTCTGAATTAGATTAGCTTAAATTCCTCTTAGATCAGCATAGTTCAAACTCTACACACACACATACACCCAAGGTCGGGAAACTGGTCCTGTCATCCCCAGTCGGACCCGCTATACCAAACGGATAAGGAGCTGCCAACCAAGGTCCGGACCGGGTGGGTATCCCCCTTGTTGTCGACCCGATTTTCAGGGCTTCAACATATTTGGTGCTAGAAGGAGGGCCGAACTATGAATGGCACCTAAATCAAAATCTAAATACCATTCTGAGAGTAAATCACCCTCATCAACTCCCCCGAATTCCTCAGTACATTTAAAATCAGAATCAGAAGTCGATCGAATAATAACCGCTGCTACATACCCTAATATTTCAGACCAACCTACCATCGAACCCCCTGAATTTCAAAATCTTATTCATAAACTCCAGGGATTTTCTATTTTTTCACTGGGGTCTGATAAATCTCAAAGCAGCGTGACTTCGCAATACAATCCTGCTCATCCCTTGACTAGGTTAAAGAGCGGAAAATTTGGCATCCAGCCAATTGAACTCCCTCTTCCCACCAGAAAAAGAGTAAGGAAAAAGTCACAGCACTCTGACAGTGAAACTCTTTCATCTACATCATCCATCTCAACCCCCTCACCGCGAAGTCAACCGCCCACATCTTCATTCCAAATCACTCATCCACCTCCCACAATCCGTCTTCCCCAATCATCCAAGATCATATTATCTTCGTCTTCACATACTCAAGGATCATCTCCTACACTTGCAATTACCAGTAGCTTAAAGATGGCTCAGGCTCCATGGAACAATCCTGGAGCGGTTTTAATGCCTCCACCCCTGAGCCAAATACCGCCCCATCCTGAGAAATGGCTACCCAAGTTCAACCCAGAAGCAGGCATGCTAGCTGAAAAGCACATTAATAATTTCATGCTCTCTTTCAATCTCAACGGAGTTACCAATGAAGATGTTGTGGTCCGGCTTTTTCCCTATACAATGCAAGGAACAGCCGGGTCGTGGTACTTTTCATTACCTTCCGGGTCTATAACGAGTTGGGACATCTTTCAAAATAAGTTCCTCACCAAATTTGGTGATGATAGATCAACGGCAACATTAATCAGTGACCTATCCAATCTCAAAGCTGAAACTAAAGAACCCATCAAAGATTTCAATTTACGATTCAATAAGATCCTCAACAAAATCCCCGTTGCTTCCCAACCTAGAGAAGAAGTACGATGTGAGTGGTATATCACAGCCTTACCATCAAATCTAGCAGTCTTCGTAGATAGGGCGAATAAAACAACTTTAGTTGAAAACCTGACAGAGGCGATAACAATAGAGAAATGCGTTATAGCTTTAGAGAAGAGATCTGCGATAGAAGAATGCAAATCTAAAAAGATCACCTTCAAGGAAGACCTCAAGAAGAAACAGACAAAAGAACCTTTTGATTTGGAAGGGTTGCAGAAAGTATTAAAGACCATGTCCAATGAGATGATTGACATAAAGAAACAAGTGGCAGAAACTTCTTCGAAAAAGCCCTACAGAACTTTTAAAAGAGGCCCTTCAATGGATGCGAAACCACCCAACACTATCTCAAATGTTGAATCTGAAGAAGAGGAAGAAGAAGAGAAAACCACTGAAGGACAGACCGATGATGAAGAAGTTGTGGAACTACAAGGAATGTGGGATTTCATCCTCCCACAAGAAGAAGATCAAGAAGCATTTCCGGTTAGCACACGAAGCAAAAACCAACTTGATCCTCCCCAAACTACCCCTAAGCAAAAGGGCGCAAGCCCTATGGTAAAAGAAAAAGTCGCAACAAAGAAAACAACCGCGAAGGTGACTCAATCTAGCCCAGTCCAATTAGATCAAACACCTCCATCAAAGACACTAATAGTGTCGGATGAAATGGATTACAACATTATCGATGACATGAAAAAGACTAGGGCTAATATCACTCTTTATGAATTGAGCAAATTGAAACATCAACAGAAGATAATGATGAAAGAATTACACGCCGTACCCACCACATCTTTGCCTGCAGCAGTAGCTACACACAGCATGGGAAGACCCCCATTCAACACGGCCAATAAGATCGATCCAAATGACATCGCCTTGATTGGAGGAAGATCAAGATCTAACACTCCCCCCTTTTTTCTCACTTATGAAATCTTCAATAAAAACGTGCACAATTGTTTGGTAGATTCTGGAGCTTCAACAAATATTTTACCCAGATCAATATGTGCCAAGTTAAACATTCAACCACAAAAATCCGCAGTGCGCATAGTTCAGCTTGATCGATCTCAAGTCGAAGTAATTGGTGAACTTAATCAAGTCACCATAAGATTGTCGTCTAACCCCAAGGTATGCCAGGTTATCGACATTCTAGTAGCTGATATCCCTGAATTCTACGGCCTAATCCTCAGCAGGGATTGGTCCAAAAAACTCGTGGATACTTCTCAACCGACTGGTCGCACATGTGGTTACCATATAATGGTAAACCAAATCAAATAAAGGTTGAACGAGAATTACACCAGAAATACATAGTAACAGAATTGGAGGGAGAGAATGAAGCGATAACATACAATAGTAGCATCATAGGCAATTACTCAACAGATTCTTTCCTCGGCAATTTCAATGCTCATACATCACCTTACTTAGAAAATTCAGTTGTATCCCAAGTAGAAAATGTTTCCCAAACTGATAATTCAAAATGCGTTAATTTTGTAGAAGAACCTGTAAATACATCTTTGTTTTGGAAACTATATTTTGATGCCTCTAAATCTAACGAAGGAGCAGGAGCAGGATGCATTTTAATTAGTCCAGAAGGAAACAAGACAATGCTTACATGCAGACTTGAATTTGATTGCACGAACAATACAACAGAATATGAGGCCTTGGTGCAAGGCCTATACAAAGCAATCGGGTTGAACGTCAAATACCTTCAAGTCTATGGAGACTCTAAGATTGTGGTCAAACAGGTACGTAACACCATACATTGCCTATCAAGTCATTTGAAACACTATCAACCTCTAGTACAGGATCTGACTGAGAATTTCATAGCATTCAATATTTTCTCAATCCCAAGAATTCAAAACCCGAGCGCAGACCTTTTAGCCAACATAGCCTCTAGACTCATTCCCTCCGAAGATTTTAGTCCAGATAGATTCTCGATAGAATTAATCTTTAAAACGTCCATCCCTGACAACATTAAAAACTGGAGAGTATTCAATGACGACCCTGATATTGTAAATTTCCTCACCTCAGAAGGATCCTACTCCAATCAAATAATTGACGAAGACCACCACGATCAACAAATAAAACAAACTAGCACTGATAACGCTATACCTAAATCGGTGGTTAAGTTAGAAGACTTATACGATCTGAAAAGTCAGTTTAAAAGGTCTACTAATTCTAAGCTCTACAGTTCAACTCTAAACTATGAATCAGTAAACCTAGGAACCGATGATAAACCACAAAACGTTAATCTAGGCCACGACCTAACCCCTGAAGAAAAACTAGCATACATTCGTCTCTTGAGACAATACAAAAATGTTTTCGCCTAGAATTACGACGAGCTAAAGACATACGACACTTCCATTATCCAACATACTATCCCTATGATCAACAATGAAAAACCTGTCCAGCAAAAACTCAGAAAAATCCACCCCAATCTAGAAAACCAAATAAAGACTGAGCTAAATAAGTTGTTAAAGGCCAGAATAATTTTCCCCGTCAGACATTCCAAGTGGGTCTCCAATATGGTACCCATTAGAAAGAAAAGCGGAGATATTAGAATCTACATCGATTTTCAGAATCTCAACAAAGCCTGTCTAAAAGATAATTTTCCCCTCCCTCCTATGGAGAAAATATTACAGACAGTAGCAAGTTCAAAATTAATGTCTTTTCTGGATGGATTTTCAGGATACAACCAAGTGCTGGTACATCCCAATGATCAGCTAAAAACCACATTCCGAACCAAATGGGGCACATACGCATATCGAAAGATGCCATTTGGTTTAATCAACGCCGGCGCTACGTTTCAAAGAGCTATGGACATCGCATTCAAAGATTTAGTAAATAAAGCCATAGTGATTTATTTAGATGATATAACAGTATACTCAAAAAAGCGAGGCAACCATCTCAGAGACTTGAAACAAATCTTTCAACGATGTTTAAGGTATGGGATTTCACTTAACCCAAAGAAATCTTTTTTCGCATTAAGTGAAGGGAAACTTCTAGGATTCATAGTATCAAAATCTAGTATTCACATTGAACCTGATAGAATCAAAGAAATTTCCGAAATATCCCTGCCTCATAATAAAAAGGCCATGCAATCCTTTCTTGGTCAAATCAATTTTGTGAAAAGATTTGTCCCAGATTTCTCAAGAATTGTTTCTCCTTTGCAAACCATGATAAAAAAGAATTCAAATTTCAAATGGGGTCTAGACGAACATGAAGCATTCAATCTGATCAAACAGGCTATCATTAATGCTCCGTCTTTAGCAACCCCCAACTCTTCAAAATCTTTTATCTTATACACATTCGCCTCAAAAAAATCATATGCTGCGATCCTAACTCAAGCAAATCAAGAGAAAGCGGAAGCTCCAATCACATTCTTTAGCTCTAATTTACAAGGGGCTGAACTCAATTATTCAGACATAGAGAAACAGGCATACACCGTTTTCAAAGAGATCAAGTATTTCAAACCTTTCTTACTTAAAACCCATACCAAGGTCATAGTACCGTTTCCAGCGGCAAGAAATCTTTTAATACAAAAATATGTGGGTGAAAAAAGAGCGAATTGGATCACTGCTTTACAAGAATACGACCTTGAAATCAAACCAGCAAGTATTGTGAGAGGCCAAGGCTTCTGCAAAATGTTGGCTGGAGCATCGCATATTCCTGAAAGCTCATCCGAGGAAGTACAAACGTATGAGGTAAGCCTAAACGATATAGAATCTTTATACGCTGACACCATTTATTATCTAAAAAACGGGTATGCTCCAGCACACCTGGATCACACCAAGAAAAGAGCCCTGAGATTAAAGGCTAAACAATATCAGCTCATAAATGATGTTCTGTTTAAAAGAAATTATGATTCTATGCTTCTTAGGTGTCACGAGAAAACTGAAGCCAAAAAGGTTTTGCAGGAACACCATCATGGACCTACAAGCGGACACTATGCTGGAGATGCCACCGCACACAAGATCTTACGAGCAGGGTATTATTGGCCCACACTGTTCAAAGACTCACACAGTTACATGAGGAAATGCCAAAACTGCCAAACTACTGCAGGGAGACAAACGAAACCATCCATGCCACTACAGCCAATAAACATTGAGCAACCACTCAGTCAATGGGGCTTGGACATAATAGGTGAGATCGTTCCTCACTCTTCTAAGCAGCATAGGTATATCCTCACGACAACTGATTATTTTACTAAATGGGTAAAAGCAGTACCTCTCACGACAGCTAATTCTGAAAGCATCGTTGAATTCATTGATCAATTTATAATCACTAGATTTGGATTGCCGTTAGCTCTAATTTTTTATAATGCTTCTTACTTTTCTGGGAATGCAATGACTGATTTCGCACTTAAAAGAGGATTTAAACTAAAATATTCGTCCAACTACTATCCGCAAGGAAACAGATTGACTGAGTCAACAAATAAAAATCTAATTAGGATTATTAAAAGGACAGTTGACCAGAGCCAGAAGAATTGGCACAAAACCTTGGTAAGTGCTTTATGGGCAGATAGAATAACGAAGAAAGCTTCAATAGGCACTTCTCCTTTTAACTTAGTTTATGGGAAGGAAGTGGTTCTTCCAACTCACTTAATGATTCCCTCCTTGTCTTTAGTACAGTACATGATGAGGTAAATTCTACTTCGCTCCTTACAACTAAGACAGATGGAAAT
>APFE031257074.1:0-14583 GCA_000404065.3 Pinus taeda
TTCATCATCCATATAAAACAAGTACCTTTGGTAAACTTGACAAGACCTTTCATAAAGAAGGGCCTCTTTCTCAATTTCATTAACTAATAAATCATAATTCATGTTAACCATTTCATACTGTCATGACTCAACCATTCCTCACTATAATCATCATACATGACCTCAAACACAAGGTAAAGGAGATGGGATCAGTGTGTGGTTAAATATCATGCATGAAAATATGTGAGAGGTGACAAGAGAAACACAACATGGATGTGGACATCGCTCATCCCCAAATGTAAAATCATCTATGTCCACAAAACCAAAGTTATAATCATGGGTGTCATTGTCATGGTGATCATCATTTACTACACATTCTTGATCACAAATGGAACAAGAATAATAATCAGGTTTTCAAAGAAAGGGTTCATTAGAGAACTCAAGTGGATACTAGATCAAAAAATTCATCCTCAAGACATGTCATCCTATAGATCATGAAAGGTAAGCATTAAAGAATAAGGATTTGGACTTATGTAATTAAGATTGGGACATAAATTAGTTATGTATGGGTTTTCTCTTCGAAATCAATACAAGTTACCAAAGCTTCATAAAAAAATTGAATGTTCCTTTCCTACAACTCATACATGTAAAGAGGAGGTATGAGGCTATATTAATGTAGATTGGTGAATAGGTTGGCAGGTCTAATAGATTTATAGATGAGGTTGTAAAGTTTGAAACTCAAGGTTGAAAGTATGAATGCTTTAGCCCTTTTCCATGCATAATTGGTTAAATATTTTAAGGTGATCATAAGGATTCTCTCGTATACTTTTTGACACGTAATCATAGGAATTCAATGAAAAACTATAATTAATGTAAATAAATATTAGAGGAAATGGAAATTGAACAGTCACTTTTTCTTGTATATAATAATGAACAACCTAAATAAATAATACAATTTCATTTGAGGAGTAACCTGGTGGCCTCACATTGTATTAGAGACAAACTCTATATTTATTTTTCAACATTGTAACTCTAGTCAGTTTCATGTCCTCGCCCTCTTTTCTCTGCCGAATCTTTGCATTTGGACAGGCCATGCATTCAATGAGTTTTTGAATTATCTTTGTGATGACTGCAAGGATTTATGAGTTAACCTCTAGCTCAATAACTCTCATAGAATTTGTTTGGAGAAAACCTGTAAAGAGTAGTTGAAGGCTTGGTGCTAAGAGATGGAACATGTTTGTTAAAAGACTGTGAGCTCAGTCAAACCTGGACATGTTGCATTGAGTAGTGGGACTGCAATGTGCATTTTTAGAGTTTGTATAAATATTGATGGCATTTGGTAAGTGATTTCAATGATCAAAATCCAATTAACAAGCTCATACATTGACGAAGATTGATAGTCGATTGAATGGCGTAGTGACTGTGTTTCTAAATTGACTGCTCATTAGCCATTATTGTAAAATCTGAGTTGGAATTATGGACTTGTTGAATGTTGGCTTTGCACTTCCCTCATGTATTTCATTCCCATACTACCTCACCAGTTTTAAACTCCTCTCCACTGTGCAACAAGACCATATGGTATCACCCGCCATACCACACTCTGCAAACAACGAGACATTGTTTCCAACCCATCAGCTATACCACATACCACTACAATACCACGTGACTGTGTATTCTCCTCCCATGTTGTGATATTGTAGTGTGGCATCACACTCCTCCACTAGAATCAAATATCGCTCAGCTAATACGCTCCATAATCCCACACAGATATGCTCCATAATCCCACGCACTGAATATGCTCCATACTCCCACACAACTAATACCACTTGTTGTCTTAAAGAACGCATCGGTCATACATTGACTGCTTGGTATCACATATGCCCTCCACAACATCAATATTCCCCTAAAGAATACCCCCCACATATAATAACCTCTACCCTAGATAATACCCTCCCCATATAATACCTCTCCTCTATCCATTAGATTGTAATTTTTTACACCATAACTGCGTTTTATACAACAAGAAGTGAAAATTTTATACATTGGTAGAAGAAGTATTTTTTCTATAGTACAGAGATTTTTTGTTGGAGTAGTTCTCACCTGCAAGGAAAATTATTGTAAGTGGTCCACTTAAATCAAACACACTGTCATTTTTAATGAGTTGTGGATAGGAATGTGTGTTGGAGAGGAGAGAAAGAGTAAGAATAGCCTACCTCAAACAAGGAATTTTCCATTTGGGAAAATAATAATAGCAAGGCTTATGCATTGATTGCAGCATCAATAAATGAAGAGGTGAGTCGTCATATTTTTCCATTTTCAAATGCTTTTGAAGCCTTACAAAAACTGAAGGAACTCTATGACTCACACTCTGCGCTTGAAGTTGTTCAACTCATGTTTAAATTGTTCACCCTTGAATTAAAAAATGATGATCCTCTTAGCCTTGCATCAGAAGTAAAATCTATTATGCATTATATAAAAGTCACTCATGTTGAACTCAACACTCCTCTCATATCTTTTCGCAATGCACTTTATCCCATGTACTCAAATTATCTTGAGTCATTGCAAGAAAATGGAAACCTCAAAGATATTACCTTTGACTCTCTTGCGAAAAAAATTGTTGAAAGAGAGAAAGCTTTTGGGAAGTAGAAAACTCCTCAGTTTTCTCATGAGGTTGTGTGTCTTGCACATAGAGAGAAGAATCTTGCTCAATATTCATCCAGAGGAAGAGGTGGTCAAAGAGGAAGAGGAAGAAATTTGAGAGGTAGAGGGGGAGACACTCTTAAGGAGAAAAGTGAGATCTGCACTGCATATGCTGCAAAAGATATGGATCACATGATGTATCCACATGCAAGTTGCCTTGGGAAAAAAGTGAGTAGGAAAGAAACCAAACCAAAGGTAAAAATAATGACAAAGAGAAAGGTAAAGCACCTGAATCAGCTCACTATGTTGTGGCACACTATAATATTGGAGTAAAGCTCCTTGGAAAAATGATTGGATTCTTGATTGAGGAGAAACTTTCCATAGAACTTTTAGAAGATATTTTTTTTAATAATTTACTCACAATGTTGATGGAGCAGTATACTTAGCAAACAAATCAAAACTCAAGCCATCGGGGTTTGGGACAATTAGGCTTAATTTGCATGGTCTTCTAAACTCTCTTATGCATCATGTTCTATATCTTCCACAATTGAGGAGAGACTTGTTTTCCTTGGTCCACATCTGCCATGAAGGACACTCCATTCATATGTTTGATGGCAAGCTTGTGGTGATAAAATCATTACACGACTCACTTGTCATGACGGGGATAGAAGAAGAAATGCTTCTCAAGTTGTAGGGTACCTCTGCTCATGCACAAAATTTGTCATACAATTCTCATTATGAATAAGGTATATTTCCATCAAGTTTATTATGGAATGCTATATTTGGACACTTAAACTATGGCACCCTCTTCTTTTTGAAGAAAAATGGTGCTACTAGTTTTCCTACAATTCCTAGGAAACTTATGCAATGTGATGCTTTCATTCTAGAAAAGAATAGAAAACAATCTTTTCATGATTCATAATCTAGAGAACATAGAAAACCTGAACTCACTCATTCATATTTATTTGGTCCAACGCCTTTTCCTTCTGCAAATGGAAATAAATATATGATGACATTTACTGATGACTACACAAGAATGTGTTCAGTTTATTTATTGAAGAACAAATCTTATGCTTTTCAAACATTCAAGGACTTTCATACATGAATTAAAAATAATGCACAATCTCATAGTACCTCTATTCACATAGATAATGGACAAGAATACACTTCGAATGAATTTGAAAACTATCTTTGCCAACCAGGGATCAAACAAGTGTGCCTTATAATCCCCAACAAAATGGAGTAGCTGAAAGAATGAATAGGACAATCTTAAATATCGTGCACTCCATGACGTTTTCCAAAATTGTAAAATTGATGGTTTGGGCTGATGCAGTTCTATGTGTTGTATATGTAAAGAATAGATGTGCATCTAATGCTATTAGAAACAAGACTCCTTATGAAATGTGGTATGGGTGCATTCCTTCAATAAGGCATCTCACAGTCTTTGGTTCCACCTATTATGCCTTGATACCAAAGGTACATAGAAACAAACTTGGTGCAAGAAGTCATAAGTGTATCTTCCTGGGATATTCAAACACCTCCAAAGTATATTGTCTCTATGATGAAGTCAATAAAAAATTTGTTGTATATAGAGATGTAATGTTTCTTGAATCATCCAAAACTAAAAATTTTGTTGAGCGGCAACTTGATCACTTGGACAGATCACAAATGAAAATAATCTGAATGATTTGATAATCAAATTCCACATCTTGAAGGGGGGATTCCTATACTAGATCAACATATGGAATCTTCTTCTGAAGCACTTTCTCCCCCGCATAAAACTTTAACAACGTATGATACTTTGACTCACGTGATTGACAAAATTGGGAGACTCAATCTTGATTCAATCCTAACTCAATCAACAGAACAGCCTGAACCATCTCAGAAAGGTCACCTAAAGTGGCTGACAAAAACACTTGAAAGTGTTCATCCTCATGAGGTTGGAAAGGTAGGAACTAGAAATTCAACCTCACAAGATGGAGGTGATGTAGTTGACTCTCATTCACCTATTGATATGGATGTTTCTTATGATTGTGAATTGAATTTGTCTACAGATTTTGAAACAACTTCCTTCAAAGAAGTTGCTTCCCATGATGAATGGAAAGAAGCAATGCAAAAGCAGTATGATGCCTTGATAAATAATGGCACTTGGATGCTGGTTGATCCTCCATTGGGAACGAAACCAATTGGTTGCAAGTGGGTCTACAAGGACAAGTATAAAGTTGTTGGCTCACTTGACAAGCACAAAACAAGGCTTGTGGAAAAATGTTTTGCACAGAAGGAATGGGTTGATTATGAGGAGACTTTTGCCACCACAACAAAATCGGCTACCATCGTGACACTCTTTACCCTAGAAACTCAAAACTATTGCAAATTCCATCAAATGGATGTAAATCGTGCTTTATTGAATGGAGGTATAAAATATATTATTTTTATGTAAGGGCCTCAAGGATTTTTTGTGAAAGGACATGAGCATAATGCACGCAAACTTGTGAAATCCTTCTATGGCCTCAAATAAGCAACACGAGTGTGGTATGAAAAATTAACTGAGAATCTTCTCAAACTCAATTTCAAACATTTTGATATTGATGATGCAAACTTTTTTGTCAAGAATGTTGGAAAAATAGTTGTATATCTTATGGTATATGTAGATAGCCTTTTGATGAGAGGGAACAATGAGAGCTACATTTCATCGATAAAGACAGAATTGAGGAAAGGTTTTGAAATGACTCATTTGGGCTATGTTCATTACTATCTTGGTATTGAAGTAACTCAACATTTCAAGTCCATATTCCTTTCTCAAAAGAAGTACATTGGAGATCTGTTGAATAGGTTTGGCATGACTGAATGCAATCCTCTCACTACTCCAATGGAACAAAACTTAAATCTCACATCCATTGAAGGAAAATAATTTGAGGATGCAACAAAGTATAGACAACTCGTAGGAAGTCTCAACTACCTCACTACTATGATACCACACATTTCATTTCATGTTGGAATCTTCTCCACGTTTATGTAAAATCCTTTTGAGGGACATTGGTCTACTGCAAAAAGAGTTCTAAAGTACTTGAAGGGAACTCAAGACTTTGGACTCACGTACACACAGGTGGGCGATTATTGGATACTCTCATTCAGACTTTGATGGAGACAAGGAAACTGGGGTATCTACTTCGGGTTATGCTATGAGTCTTGGATCATGAGATATCTCCTGGAGATCATGAAAACAATTAGTTCAAGTAGATTCCACAACAGAGGCAGAATATGTGGCAGCAACGCAGGCAACAAAAGAAATTTTGTGGATCAAGAAAATTCTGGAAGATTTGCATGTAAAACAAGTACAATTGACTCCACTCATGATTGAAAATACCTCAGAAATAAATTTGGCAAAGAACCCAAAGTTCCATGATCAAACGTAGCACATCAATACAAAATATCATCTCATTCAATATCATGTTGAGGCCAAAACAATCCATCTTCACCATTGTTCCACTAATGAGGAGATTACAGACATCTTCACCAAAGCGCTTCAAGGAGAAAAGCTTGAACGATTGATAACGATGCTTGGACTCACCAACATCCCTTCAGATTAAGGGGGGGAATGTTGACACCTAATCATAGGGATTGGGTGAACAATTGTAATTAGTGTAATAAATAATAAAGGAAATGGAGATTCATTGGGACATGAAACTCAACAGTAACACCCTCTTGTATATAACAATGAACATCCTAAATGAATAACACAATTTCATTTGAGGAGTTACCTCCTCACCTAACAATACTAATGATCTAGGTAAAACATTAAGTGAGTTCTTTCGAGGTGGAAAATCATTCATTAGCCACGTCAACAAACAATGAAGCATCACATCCCTTAATGGAGTAAAAAAGAAATGCGTGCAATTGTCATTTTTTGAACTTGTCATTTTATATGAACCTCCTCATCATGTATGGATTTGGAAAATGCACAAAAAAAATTCTTACAATAACTTTTCAATCGCCACAAAGAAAATGGTAGATGCAACTTCAATTTGCATGGAATAGGTTTGACTTGATGTGTGAATTTTAAAGGGGAAGGTGTAAAAAAAGGGTACCATTTCTTGTCCTCCTCCCAAGCAAAAGGTTATATGTTAGAAAATCGTAATATCAAGTTTCAAATAGGAAGTGGTTGGCATGCCATGACAATGAAGAAAAATAACTAGTTACATCCATACTTGACTAAAGTAAAATTGCAATGAAAATTGAAGGAAAGCGAAACTTAACTATCTCTCGAATGATCGCCATAATACCTTGATGTTTTGGAACGAAAGTGTCACTCGAAAACAACATCAACATCAACATCTCGTACTTATAGGCCACTCATGAGAAGTATTGGGAATGTTATCCCATATTTTATAGTTGCTCAAGTTTGAGTAGATTCCACACCAATACTGGTGCAACTTAACCCTCTCCCTAGTCAATGAATGGTAGGTGACATAAAAGAGTCATGCGGCTAGAAACAATGACCTTGAATAAAAAGAAACAAGAAAACGTAGCTACTATATGCCTAAACATGAATTTATTTAGAAAAGCAACAAACTAGTCTAGTTGTTCTCTAAGATTTTGTTCTTACATTACTGTAGAGTCTTAGTTGTATTTAACTTATAAACTACACAAAAAAGATTAACCACACCACACTAACCCTATGTAAGATGAGTAACTAAAATACCCTTCATGTAAGAAAAAATAAATAAATGATATCCATCCTATTAATGAACCAAATATCCCAATACATTAATGATTAGTTAAAGTAGTGAAGGCATCTGGAAAAATTAATGAATTGATCTTATCATGGTTTGAAATTGTGACCTAATTATGACCTTGAGGTTGCATGACAAGTGACCTTAAAGATCACATTTATAACTTGTGTAATTGAATCTTTTATTACATAACTTAATTGTTCAATATGTATTCATGTTATGAAATTAGAAATATTAACCAATAGTACAAGATATGTAATTAAATAGTCATTGAATATGATTTCCTTTAACAACCATTAACATTAACCATGTTTGATCCGATAAACATTTGTTCAACTTAAAACAACAAAAATTATGTACAAAACTAAAAAATGTTAAAATAAATATGGCTACAAAGTAAAAGATACACAAAAATTATTGAAGAGACATTTGCCCAACAAGGAAAATTCTCTTCTTTTTATTGCATTTTGGCATCTAAGTAAATTTCTTGAGGGTGGGATATGTGAGAAAGTGGAAAGGCCATATACTATATAGCAATCATGAGGTCAATGCCAACTTCAATGGTAAAACAATAAAATAAATGCAACGAAAGATCTTAACATGTGCTCCACTACAAACCAATGGAGCTCTAGAGTCATGTCCCAAGAGACACTTGAAAGATGAAACTTGCAAATTGACAATGATATCACTGAAGGAGAAGTCATCTACATGAACACCAAACTAGGAACAAAAGAAAAAAATAGTACTCTTGGTCACACCCTCACTCATAAATGAGCAACATGTAGGTATGCAAAAGAGTAAATCCCCATTCCATGTTGTTGATTGCTTCTATAGATCTCTTGAAGGTGATAGATGGTATAGATTCTGATCGATTGACCACTCGATGAATGTTTAGTGTTTTCATTCATTCAATTTTTTTGGGAACTACTCATATAATTCTTTTAATTTTCACCTTATGGGGCTAAAAACTTAAATGTCGAACTTCAGGATTTGTATTTAAATAAAATATATATTTATTCCCTTCCCTTTTAATACATTCACAATTTTTACCCTTTTCGTAGTTATTTTTAATAAATATTTCTATGAAAAGAAAAATGTCATGAGATAGAAACTATATTTCAAAAAACACTTCAAACAATTACTACTCATTTTCAACTTTGTACAACTCGGCAAATGACTCTTGAGGATATTGAACAAGAACTTTTAGCTTGCCATAACTTGTACATTCCACTTTTAAAGCCCCATGTATTGAAGACTAAGAATGGGTAAAACTATCCATTGTAAATTCAAATCAAAGAGTTCATCTCTTTGGTGGTTGAATTACTCAGTAGCTTATTTCAAGTATCCTTGCTTTTCCACATTATCTTCGTGTCTATAAATATTTTCATCAAGCTATTGATTTGGTGATGATTAAATTTGTGTTCGTGCATCAACTCTTGAACCTCGGCTCTATTATGGTTCAATTCTACCCGTAATGTTGTTACCAAGGACATAATTGAGGAATGTTTCTACTTGAGGCTCCATATACACTTTGAGACCTTCAACTACTCTCTTGATGTTATTAGACTATAGGTCAATTCTTTGAGTCTTATATCCAAATCTATTGAACTTGTTGGAGTAATTACTTGATCATAAGCTCCAACTTGTAGAATATGAAATTTCTTCTTTAAGCAAGCTAACAAACCAAAAATAATTATGGAGAAAAAAATATAAAAAAAACAATGAACAAATAAAACACACTCAATGTCTTAACCACCCTAATAACATGCTACCCTAATTTTGCAGAGAGAATACAAAATTTGCTAACTTATTTGTTAAAAATTACATGACATGATTAAGCATTATCACAAAAACTCCCCTTTAATGCTTAATGAGGGTTTACTATCTTATCTCGTAGTGCCAAAAACCTAGCTTTTGTAGCTCCTTTGGTGAATATATCCTCTAGGTGATCCTCAGTATTTATGTGCTCCAATTCAATATCCTTCATCTCCACCAAATCTCGAATGAAGTGATATATCATGTCAAAATTCTTTGTCCTATTGTGATGAACGAGGTTCTTTTATAACTTGATTCCACTTACATTATCACAATAAATCCCTGTAGGTTGAATTTTCTTTTCTCCAATATCTTCCAAAAAAATTCTGAGCCAAAGAGCTTTTGTACATGTTGACGTAATTGCAACATACTAAGCTTATGTGGATCAGAGGGCAACAATGCTTTGTTTTTTGAGCTCTAGGTAATCAAACCAAAACCAAAAGAGAAACAATTTCCAAATGTTGTTTATGGTCATCAATACTACCTCTCGAATCTGAATAACTAAATCCAATAAGATTGAACTTTCAAAAGAGTAGTAATGAATACCAAAATTTAGAGTTCCCTTCACATTACTTAAAATCCTCTTGAATTCCGTCATATGTATGTGAGATGGATTTGTCGTATAACTTGAAACAAGTGAAAGTCAATATGTAATATTAGTTCTTGTGTCAGTGAGAAATATCAAGCTCCCCACAATACTTATGTAAGTCGTCTCATCAACTAAATCAACATCATCATCTATACATAACCCAATTCCATGAGCCTTGGAGTAGCGGATAGATTACAATAAATCATATCAAATTTGTTTATCATATCGCATGCATGAAGTTTTCTCACAAATGAAAATGTCATCCTTACTTTGATAAACTACCATTCCTAGAAAATATTTCATGAGGCCTAGATATTTCATTTCGAATTCATTCATCATAGCAACTTTGAATTTATCATTCATCTTAGAACTATTACCCATATACATTATGTCATCAACATGCAAAATTATGTTTAGAATATCAATACCTTATTATTTGTTGTAAAGGCTAAGATCACTCTTACTTCTCTCTAAGCCATTTTTGTGAAAGTATCCATCAATACTAGCATAACATGCTCTTGTTGGTTGCTTGAGACTATACAAAGCCTTCTTCAAGCGGTAGACATTATTCTCTTTTCCTTCCACTTCAAAACCTTGTCGTTGCTCCACATATACTTCCTCTTCTAAGTACCCATTCAAGAAGGCACTATTCATGTCCATATGATGTGTTCTCCACTTTTTCTGAGCTACTAACAAAATCAACATTCTAATTGTCTCTTGTCTTGCTAATCGTACAAATGTCTCTTCATAATCAATTCCACACTTATGTGTGAATCACTTAGCAAGTAATCTTGCCTTCTCTCTTTCAACACTCCCATTGTTGTTAAACTTAGTCTTGTAAACCCATTTGGTGTGAATCATTGTCTTGTCATGTGGAAGTTTTGTCAACTCCCAAGTGTCATTCCTGTCAATTGAATCCACATATTCTTGCATGGCTTGCACCCAAACCTCATTATTACATGCATATTCAAAACATGTTGGTTCAAAACCAACGTTGGCTAATAAAGCGAAATTGACTATCTCACTTATTGGGCTTTCTTCATGTGCTTGATTTTCACTCATGTCATAGATATCACTCAATCTTATTAGCTTCCTTGTAGAACTTGGAGAAGAAGTTCGACTTGAACTTGATACTGAAGAAATTCATGAAGGGATCCTTGGTGGAGTTAAACTACTAAATACAGAAGCATTAGTTGGTTGCTCATGATCAATATCAACAAGTATATCATCATTTAAAACAAATTTTGTCTCCTCAACATGGCCTTTTTGATGACCATAAACTCCCCCTTCATAAAAAGATACATATCTTGAGACAATTAGCTTGTTAGTGAGAGGATTATACAATCTATAAGCATTGCTTGTCTCACTATAGCCAATAAAAATACATAACTCAGTATTTGCATCTAACTTTTTTCTATTTTGATAAGGTACATATACATAATCCATCCAACCAAAAACTTTAAAATGATTAAAATTAGGCCTTTTTAGATACTAAGCTTCATTAGGAGTCGTGTTTTGGAGTGCACTAGTGGGGCTATTGTTGACGATGTACAATGTTGTAGAAACTACATATCCCCAATAAGGATCTCTCAATTTCTTAGTTTGTAACATGTGCCTTGCCATTTCAACCACACTATGATTCTTCCCTTGAGTTTTTGCATTCTGTTGGGGTGTGTATGTGGATGCACTTCATATCACAAAAACTCTCGAAAGATTTTGAGCATAATTCCCAGCCATGATCAAGAAAACATTTGATCTTACACCCTTGCTCATTTTCTATGAGTGCTTTGAACTTCTTGAATATATTGAAGGCTTCTCTTTTGGCCTTCAAAAAATATACCCAACAATTTGCTGAGTGGTCATCAATAAAAGTGATGAAATATGATCACTTACCGAGTCACCAATAAAAGTGATGAAATATGATCACTTATCCAAACTCTTAGTCTCTGTAGGACCACATGTGTGAATGAATGAGATGAAGTGGGTGATGAGCCCTCCATGTAAGTGCCCTTTGGAAACTTTTCCCTTGCATGCTTGCCTTTATCACATCCTTCACAAACCTCCTTATGCTCCTCTACCTTGGGGAAACAATAAACTAATGCATGGGCGGTTAGAAAATTCAAAGTGTGAAAATTTAAGTGCCCATAAGTGAGATGCCATAAGTAACTTGAATACTCATAAGAAATATTTGCAAGTTTTCTTTTATGTTCATCAAACCTCAAGGGAAACATAGAGGATCACCCTATTTCCCTTATTCCTATCATAGATAGTACATGTCGTATTTTCAAACACTACTTTATAATTTTTCTCACATAGCTTCCCAATGCTCAACAAATTATGCTTCAATTGTGAAGTGTAATAAATATAATGAATACTCGTTATACCTTTTTTGTTTGGGCCTCCATAGCTCCTTTCGAAGCAACCTCCAATGGTTTATCATCACCAAGCTCGATCTTGGATATGAAACTTCCATCTTTTGTTGAAAACAACTTTTCATTCAGTGTCATATGGTTAGAGAATGGAAAATCTAGGTACCAAACATCTTTATTAGTATTTCCAAATTTGGCATAAGATAAAAATAAGTGATTCCAAGGATACTTACTACTTTGTTGAGCATAGTTACAATTTTTACATTCTTTCAATGTGCATTCTCTTTCAAAGTGGTCAAGTAAAATTGAACATTTTTCTTATCAAATCTACCTCTACCTCTTCCTCTCAAACTACGTCTTCCTATTGATCCACCTCTTCCTCTACCTCTTGAAGGATTTTGGTTTTTCCATATTCCTTGGCCTTGATTTCTTTTGGCACTATTGTTGCTTGCATCTTCATTGTTAGTAATTTGTCATTTGGAGGAAAACGTTTTATCTACAACTTCAAGAGTGTCCTTCAATCTTTCTTCATGAGGCATGAGGGATCAAACCTATTGATAAAACTTTACTTTTGTCAAATTCTTACTTTATTCTATGATTATGGCTACATGATTCCATATAGGTGTTAAACATGTCAATACCTTTTTAATTAAAACTTCATTACTTATAGGTCCTTGAAGTATAGCCATTTTATTGAGGACCCCTTTGACTCTCACACAATAGTCACTAATACTTTCAGCTTCTTGGATAGTCAAATTATAGAACTCTAGCTTCAATGTGTCAAGCTTGACCACCTTAACTTGATCACTACCTTGGTAAGCTTATTCTACAGTGTGCCAGCATATTTGGGAGTTGTTTCTCATGATATTCTTGGAAATAAGGTCTTACCATGAGCTATGTGAATGTGAAACAAAGCTTGAACATTCTTCTTCCTTTCTCCATTCCAATCAGTTTGGCTCCTCATAAAGCCATTCAAAAATATCCTAGAGATATGTTCCAATAAAAAAGGTAAGCATCTTAATGCACCAATAATAATAATGTTTCTTGGTTACAATTAGACATGATTAACTTTGGCTAAATTCCAACAATAAAAATTTAACCCCAAACAATTTTACATGCTCATAACACTTGTAGAATATGAAATGGCTTATTTAAGCAAGCTGATAAACCAAGATAATTATGAATAAAACAACATATAAAAAACAATGAACAAATCAAACACACCCACTTACTTACCTCAAACCAAATGTAAGTGTTATATTAAATCAAAGCCATTAACAACATTGTTATATAGTAGAATTCTTACTAATATTATTATCAATCCACTCACTAACAAATCTAGCTACACTTCCAATCACCACCCTAATAATCTGTTGCCCTCATTTTGCAAAGAAAACACAAAATCTCCTTACTTATTTGTGACCAATTACATGACATGATTAACCATTATCCTGAGCACAACCTCTAGTGACCTACTCAAACTTGTGAGTGATACAGTGTGCAAAGCCTCAATGTTTATTTCATTATATGGATGATAATGTGTCATTGAGGTTTCCACTTTCCTTCTAAGGTTACTATTGGTTGTTGCTACTTTTATTGCATCTATCTTTTTCCCTAATTGCCCTAGAAAATAATTCCACTTCCCATGAGACCTTTGGCCGTTTATTTATGGCTAGAATGAGATCTTTTGCTCATTATATTTCCTGCCCATTTTTTAGTTCATATTACACACTCATGCATAACCCCATTTATAACCTCTAATGATTCTATCATTGACTATCTTTGTTTAGTTCAATGGAATGTAGGTCACTATCTACAAAAGCTCCATTGCTAACGTCTTGAGGTGCACTTATAGACCCATTCGAATGTATTGACTCAAGTGACTCTCCAAGAAATAGGTATGCTTCCTACCGTCTTTCTCGTACCTCACCTTTTTCCTTAAGTTGTTGGCTGCTTTGGTTTACAAAAAGCCCTCAATTGCAACATCATTTTTAAAATAATAATGCGAGCTAACGTTTCTCCTTCCAATGAAATATGTGTTTGGTATACGACCAAAGTCTCACATTGACTAGAAGTGGGGAGGATCATGGGTATATAAGGATGGACAAATATCTCCATTGGTATGAGGCCTTTTGGGGTAAGTCCAAAAGCAAATCCATGAGGGCTTAGGCCCAAAGTGGACAATATCATACCATTGTGGAGATATGTGGTGTCGAGAGTCCTTACAAGTGGTATCACAGCCATGCCCCAAAGTTAGCCAAGTGGATGAATCCTCAGAATGCCGAACGAAGGTGGTGGGCCCCGGTAATATCACGATGGGATCCGTGGATGAGCTCGGTAAGACAGGCGGTGTGCTCCGGATTCTTCATGGACGTGTCTTGGTCCCAACACGGTGAAGAGGAGTTGACCTAGGATAGAGCAAGCTCTCGAGGCAGGTGGTGTTCCATGTAAGGCGTGT